>JAODAL010011773.1:0-98371 GCA_025379985.1 Phyllomedusa bahiana
GTAAAAAACCTGTTTTCCTCCGGTCTTTACATACAGGCACAGTCTAGTGCGAATATGACAACTCAGGCTTGGGCAGACCACCTTTACCCTGATCTGGCTGTTCTAACTGTTCTTCTGCGCCTAGATTTGCTGTCAAATAATCATAAATGTGTCTACTTCTATGAATGTGGTGTGACACCCCCAAAACACCCCTAAGCTTTGGCACATTAAAAAGTGTCTTTGGCGCATTACAAAGGCAATTATCGCGCCAAAGTTTGGAGTGCACTTATTCATACATTCTTACTGGCTCAAAGTACAACAGAAAACTGGCGCAGTCCAGTTCATACATGTCGCCTTAAAAGTTTGATCCAAGCACATCATCTCCAAAAAAGAAAAATTGAAAATGTGCACAGTTTATACAAATCACTTATGTACATTAAAAAATAATAATCAAACAAATGAAGATAACAAATATCTCTGCAGTCTGGATGCCAGTAAACATTTGTTTATTGTTTTCTATCCACACAAGTTGTACACTTCATAAGGTTCTTGACATTGAAATGTTAATAAAGAAAATATTTTTTTCATTATAGTAACCAAATCTTTGTTTACATATAATTCAATTTATGCAGTGAAAAGAGATTTAAACTTTCAGATAACTAATGAGTCAATGTTATCTGTTATATTTTAATATTTGAGGAAAGATTTAACACTTATTTGATTAATGAGCATTGTACATGCAGATTTGCCTCTCTGGCACCAAGCTTCTGTATTTTTATATGGCTTTTGAAGTTCTTTTATTATAATCAGTGGAAGTTTATGTAGCTAATATTACTCTTGCTTAATTATTCCAAAGAAAAATGAAGACAATGTTGGCAAATGCCCGATGCTTTGCATGATAAGAAAACAGGTCATGTTAAACTTTGATATGTCAAACACTGTATAGCGGTAGAGTAGGTACCAATGATTAACAGTTTAGTGACATGCTTGGCAATGGACTCTATTTTGTGGAGAATACCAGCATGTAACATTCTACTGTAGGTAGTAGTGCTTGTTTACTTATATGAACCTCTTTGATAATGAAAACAGTTTTAAGAGGAATATGTACTATGAAACATGCATATCAATTAAATGAGGTTTTATTTTATGCATTTTTTTGTTTTTTTATGTGATTATCTACATGAAAAATGCTTGAAATGTTTCAGTTTTTTAAAGCTGCCACTAGAGAAGGCACAATAAGCTGAAACCTCTTGTTCTGTGTGGTTTACTTGTCAGCTTTGCTGTATGTACAGGCACAGGATGAGCAGCATCATGTCATTTTCATAAGAGCACAAGCAATTTTAAATTTGACAGCCCCTATTGTATGCAGAAAGCCTGGATTAGGCAGGATAGCAGTGATGTACACTTTACGCACAATACATGGCTTTGTTATGCAGCTCCTTTCTCAGTGTCTGGTTTCTTGGGGAGGAGGCTCTACTCTATCACTGTAAGGCTATGTTCACATGATGTACTGCGGGGCATACAGTACGCGCCGCAGTACATCGTGTGTTTTGGAAGCTGCACTAATACATGTACCCCCTCGGCGCGGGGGATGGCACCCCCGGCCCAAGAAAGCAATTACTCACGGCGCGTTCGATTGTATTTACGACGGGAAAGGAGGCGTAATACTATTTCTCTTTAAAAAAGCTATGGATTACCCTAAAAAATGGGGCGCATTCCCCCGCCCTTTTTAACGCAGTACGCCGCGAAATACACAGCAAAAGCACCCTAAAAAAAGCTGTAAACAAACCCCAAGGGGCCCTGTTCACACGGTTATTCTGGGGCGTAATTCGTCCGAATTCCGCCGAAATCCCAAATTTCGGGCCAATCCGTCCCAGTAAAACGGGGAAGCACTTCCATAAGAAAATGCATTATCTCCTTTCCCCTGTTCGGCAAATAAGAGGGGGAGATAATTGACCGGTCACTTCTAGCGGATAATACACGCCGCTAGCAATGATGTCTATGGGCCGGGCGAAGTGCCGGCCCCCCGCTCGCTCACCCGCTCTGCCCCGCCCCCGGCCACACGCGTAATTGCGGGGCGGAATTACGCCCCGCCGTTAAGCCTGTAACATACCTAAGGGTACTTTCACATGGGACAGATGCAAATCGTTTTTGCTGTAAATCTGCACTGAATAAATCTAGATTTTGTTTTGGATTTTATCACAGATTTTACGGTGGATTTTACTGCAGATTTAACTAAATTAGCTTCAATGGGAGGAGGCGAAATCCACACTAAAGTCCACAGATGACTTGTGTTGCAAATTTTAGCATGAATTTTACCTTCACACCAAAAAGTGTAGAAAACTATTTGCCATAGAATTACAGATTTTCATTTTTTTAAATATCCAAAAGTAAAACATCGGGGTAAGTGTGGGTTTCAGAATATGCTTACGCTTTTCCCAGAATAATATACCCCTTTGCTCACTTTCCAAAAACCCTTCAATGGGAGGAACAAAATCCACAAAAATTTCCACAGAGATCAGTGTTAAAGTTTTTAGCTTTAAAATTTTTTTTTATTTTTCCCCATTCAAAGGGAATTTTCAGGTAGTGTATGCTCCCCCTTTTTTGCTGCAAGATAAAAAAAGGGGAGAGAACTTTATGAAAATTTTGGGGCCCAAAAAAAGAAAAACAAAAACCCAGAAAGTCCCAAGTTTTGGGCAAACCCCGCCCCTTTCCGTGATTGACGTTTTTTCCCGTACAAAAACTGAAAAAAGGGAAAATTTCTGCCCAACACTGAAATGGGGGGGGGTTTTCGGGATTTTTCACTGTCTACCCAACATTTTCTTTGCTTTTTATCAGAAACCCCGCTTCAAATTTTATAAACCTAAAAATTTCCAGAGCTTTGTTTTTTAACCCAAATTTTCTTTACCCTGCCCTCAGATAGGGCAGGGGGGGTTAAAACTCCCCCAACAGCCCCCTTTTTTGGGGAGTAAATGTAGGAAAATTTTCCAGAAAAATCTTTTGTTTAAGTTTTTGACGATTTTTATCGCCCAAAGTTGAAATCTTATAATTTTTTTAAAGGGTTTAACCCGAAATTTCCCAGATCATGCGTTTTATTTTAATTTTTTTCACATTTTATTAAAGGATCGCCCTTTTCGGCGCTTCCTGTAATTTGGGCCGGCCAGCAAATGAGTTTACAGAATAGAGCAGGGTTGAGTTGTGTGTGCGAGGGTCAGGGACTGGATGTGTTTTGGTTTGCGTTTGGCGGGAAAAATCACATGCCCGTTTTCCAAAAAACAGCTTTTCCACTTTTTCAGTGTCTTCAGGGGGGTCTCATAGGGATGGGACCTGCGTTCTGCTGGGGCAAACACCCCAGCGAAATTAGTCTTTTTCTAACAGAGAAACCTCTACTTTTTGCTGTGTTTCTTCCAATTTAGTTAAATTGGGGATTTTGGAACTTTTATGTTTAGCTAAGAATTTTAAAGCAGAATCAACCCGAAAATTTCACGGGGGTGTTGGGAGGGGGGGAGGGGGGGGGGCCCGCGGGGGGAACCAGACCCTCAAACAATAAAGAAAAAGGAAAAGTTCACCAAGACTTAGTGTAGACATTGTAGTGGAATATCTTTTTTTATTAACATTTTCTATTGAAATTTTTTCCTGGTTTTTGGGGCGGGGCCTAAAATTTTATATTGGATAAACTTCATTTCTATTTAACTCGGCTCTTTGTTAGCTGCAAAACCCCACTTTTTTAAACAGAAATAAATTTCAGATAGGTTTTTCCAATTTTCCCCCATTAAAAAACCTTAAACTTTTGATTATCCACCTTCCCCTTAAATTTTAAAAAACCAGCTTTTTTGGGTAGTCAGCACGGGTTGGTTTGTTGCCAAAAATACCGTGTAACGTACAAAAACCCATCACTTTAAAGTTTTTTTTTGATTTTTTGCGCACCCAGCCCCTGTTCATTGCCCGCAGCTTTTACGAAAATCTAAAAAACACCCTTTCTTTTATTCACCACGGGTCAATTGAAAAGGGGAAAAAAAATTCCCGTTTTTATATCAAAACAAAAACATTTTTCCCGGGTTTTTTGGAAAATTTTGCCCCCAGCACTTTTCTTTGACACAGCTTTTCTTAAACTTAAAAAAAACCCCCAATTCTAATATTAAACCAAAGGTGAATTGAAGGTCAAAAATTTACCGTTTTATATAAAAACATAACTTTTACGGGGTTTTTTGATTTTTTGCCACCCGCCCTTTTCATTGACGCAGCATTACGAAAATTTTTTAAAAACAGCAATTCTAAAATTCACCCGGCAATTAAAAGGTGCAAAAAATACATTTTTAATTATATAAAAACATAAAAAGTTAGGTTTTTTTTTGATTTTTTTCCCGCCCCCCCCAAGCACGTTCTTTGACGCAGCTTTACGTAAATTTTAAAAAAGCAATTCTTTATTCAAAAAAGGGTTTTGAATTGAAAGGAAAAAAAACCGTTTTTTTATATCAAAAACATAACATTTAAAGTGTTTTTTGGGACTTTTGTGCCCCCCCAGCACTGTTATTGAGCACCATAAGAAAATTTTTAAAAACAGCAATTCTATATTCCCCAAACAGGTTAAATTAAAAAGGGTGCAAAAAATCCCGTTTATTATATCAAACATAACAGTTACGGTTTTTTTTACTTTTGCGCACCGAGCATTTTTAATTGACGCAGCATCAACGAAAAATCTTAAAACAGCAATTTTTATTTCCCCACAGGTAAATTGAAAGGTGCAAAAAATACAGTTTATTATATAAAAAAAATTAACGGTTAGTGTTTTTTTGATTTTTTTTGCCCCACCCAGCACTGTTCATTGACGCAGAATCTACGTAAAATTAAAACAGCAATTCTAATTCACCACGGGTTAATTAAAAGGGGTGAAAAAAATACCTTTTAAATTATATAAAAACTTTAACAGTTACGGTTTTTAAAACTTTTGCGCACCTGGCATTGTTCATTGACGCCCCTTTAAACTTAAATCTTAAAACAGAAATTTTAAAATATTCACCACATTTTAAAAAAAAGGGGGTGCAAAAATCCGTTTTTTATATAAAAAAACAAAAAAAGTTACGTTTTTTTTGGATTTTTGGCCCCCAAAAATGTTCTTTGGGACAGCATCTACGTAAATCTTAAACACAATTTTTTTCCCCACAGGTGGTTTTTGGAAAGGTGAAAAAAAATTCCGTTTATTATATCAAAACATAACAGTTTCCCGTGTTTTTTTGATTTTTTGCCACCCAGCACTTTTTCTTTGACGCAGCATCCCCGGTAAATCTTAAAACAAAATTTCTTATTCCCAAAGGGTTGAATTAAAAGGGTGCAAAAATACCGTTTTTTTTTTTCAAAACATAAAAATTTTTCGGGGTTTTTTGACTTTTGCGCCCCCAGAAACTTTTCATTGACGCGGCATCTCGTAAATTTTTTAAAACAGCAATTTTTTTTTCACCACAGGGAAAAATTGAAAGGTGAAAAAAATACCTTTATTTTAAAATACCAAAAAAAACAGATACTTTTTTTTTTGGATTTTTTTTTGCCCAGTCCGATTTTTTTGGTTTGGGACACCTTGCAGTCAAATTTAAAACCCAGCAATTTTGTTTTGATTAAGGGATTTGAGAATAGCTGTGTTTTGCCGTTTTTTTATAAGAATTTTCCCCAAACTTTCCATACCTTCCCCCAAATTTTTTAAATTTTTTTGGAACATGGACCCCAAAATTTGCATGGTAAGCGAGCAAAAGGGGGGGGGTAGCCGGGGTTTTAAGAGGTACGAGAAAAGGGGGCCCCTTCCCCATTGTGGCGAAAAACACGCTTTCCCAGCGGATCGTCGTTGCGGAACCCCCCGGGGCCTGTCATCGTTTGGGTAAGGGCCGGGTAAATTTAAAGGTAACGAACTTCGTCGCCAATTGTTTTTCCTTTTTTTTAATGCAACCTGCATCTAGCAGTTTTACCCCTCGCCCTTTCCGGGGTAGGGCAAAAATTTTGCATCACATAAACCCAGCATCTTTTCCAACATGAAGCAGCCCAAATGTCAATTTGTGAAACCCCACCCTTGGAAAAACCATTTTCGGGAAGACCTCTTTGATGCAAAATGGGGTTGGGCGGTCAAAAAGGCATTTTTAAAAAGATAAAGGGGGCCAAAAAAAGGATGATTTTCCGGCTCTGCGCCAGTTACGGGCCATCAGAGGAGGTGAAGGAAGCCGGTAAATGGGCAAAAATCCCGGGCGGCGGAAACGCCTTGCGTGCCCCTTGTTGTAGCCCCCCAGTTTTGGGGGATGCGGGAAAGTCAGGACGCCCCAAGCACCTTTTGTTAAATGATGATGATAAATGACACATTGCGGATCCCTCCTGGTCTTTTCCCACAGAATTTGTTTGGCGAGCGCTTCATCAGTGGACGAGGAGGAAGCCCGATGGGGAAAGGCAATACGGGTCCCGCCAAAAAAAAGGGGTTAGGGCGGGTCGCGAAGTCCGCGGTTTTGTTTCCCGGGCCCGCCACTAAGCGCAAACCCCGCCCCTTTTCGCTTTCGCCGTCAAAAACGTCCAGGACCTCTCAAGCCGGGGGCCCTTCTTTGACCCAAGCCTTAAACCCCCAGCAAAATTTCATATCCCGGGCCTTTCCCGTAAACGCATAAGAAAGGGCAAGAATTTTTAAGGGGTTTTAACCAACACCCAAATGTCTATTCACAAGCGGGCAAATTTTGCAGAGTTAAAAGGGAGGGAAAACATTGGGAAAAAAAAAGGGCCCAACCGACGCCGGGGCCCCCAAAACCACTGTCACACCCTTTCTTTTCCCGCCTCCTCCCCGCCCCAACCAACTTTTTTCCTCAGTTCCCATGTCTCTCAGTGTCATGATCAGGGATCACCCTCCGACCCCCAGCCTCCCCAACGCCCGATTTACCCCCGAAACCCCCCAGGGGCCCCACCCAAAACCCCTTTTCCCCCTTTCCGCCATTTTTAAAGGGAACCTGCCCCCGTTCAGCGGCCAGTCTAGAAACCCCCTTCTTTTTTCCCCAGGTTTGGGGCAAAGAAAAAATTTAAACCCAAAAACCAAACCCAAAGCCAAAAGCCGAATGCGGCATTCCCCAGGTTTTTGGGCCTTGGAAATGTTCCCTTTTCCCGTAGGGGACACAGAGGGGGTTCCGCCACGCAGGGCCCCTTTCGCTTGCCCCCAAAAATTCCCAATGCCGAGGGGCATTTCTTTGCCAGAAAACCGTCCCTCCCGGCCAGCCACGGTCATCAAAAATTTTTCAAGCGCGTTGTCTGATCTGTGCCCAAAAAGCCCAAAACTCCCCCACCGCACTGGACTAGAAAAGCAGGGCCAAGGGCCCGCAATTTCCCCCTTTTGACACCCTCACGGGGTTTGAGCGGGGGGTGGATTCTCGGGGGGTGACGGGGGCCTGGGCTCGGCGCCCCCGCTCTTAAAAACCCCGCAGGGAGGGTTGCGGGTTTCTTTCCCCAAAGGCCCCCGGGTTTCCCATCCTTTCCCAAGACACCGGGCCCCGGGTTAAAAAATTAAATTCCCCGGGACTTGTCCAACACGGGTTGGGGAGCTTTGTCGGCTCTAAGCAATGGACCGAGCGCGGGCTGGGTGACAAAAAACCCTTTGGCCAGGCAAGGTGGGGGCATAACGGGCAAAAATTTTCTGGCCCCCCCAAAATTTGGGGAAGGCTGGAGCACACCCCTTTTCCCTGGCACGTCATAAACCCTTGTGCCCCGGAAATTTTCTAAAGAGTTTCCCCGGGGCCTGGACTGCCTGCGAAGAAGGCTCGGGGTTTCTGAGTTCGCCTTCCCCGTTCGCATCCTGTTCTTTCCCGCCTGGCTGCGTTGCGGTTTAAGTGGGCCCTTCCCCCCCCAACCCGTCTCATTTTGGGCCCGTGGAAACCCCCCGGGGAATTCCACTCTCCACATGCTCCAGGTTTTGGCAGCAGGGGAAAACCCCCTTACGCAGTACGAAGTGACACAGGGCCCTGACAAGCGGGTTTTGGGACCTCGGGGTGTTAAACCCACCGAGAGTGGGGGAAAGGTAAAAGAGCATGCACCTTCCTTGCCATTTTTAAAGAACCCAAAAAAAATTGGTCAGTGCGAAAAATTTGCCCTTGTAGCATGAGCTTTTGGGTGTTTCTTTAGTTCGGAACAAACCTTTGGGACACCTGAAACAACAGGTCCCCCCCCAGCAGGGGAGGGGGGAAGGGCCCCCAAAACATGCGGACACGGACCTTTTCCCTCCGTAAAACCCACAAGGCCCGACATTTTCAAAATTTTCCCTCGGTTTTCCTTTAGGCAGGGGTTGGGGGTCCAGAGCTAGTGCAAGGGGGCGCATCAGCTCTCAGGGTGCATCCCCTCAGGCAAGTAAAGGGCCTGTTTTGAAGCTGTGCATAGGCCCGCGGAGGAGGGGATGAGGGGGAGGGATTCCCAGACCCCCGGTTACTGACGTCCCTGCCTTGGAAAGAGGTTGGCGCAAATTTTTAGGCGGGGGGGGAAATGAGGAAAAATTTAGTTTGTTTGTGCCCCTTTGACCCAAAAGGGGTTGGGAAATCAAGGCCCAACTCTCACATGAGGGGCTTGGATGCTCCCTTTTTCCCCCAACATGAACCCCGGAATTTAAAGGGGGTCAAAAAGAACAACAGTTACTGGGTGGCCACCCCCCTGGATTTCCCCGGGCAAAAAAAAAATTTAGCATTTTCCTTCCACCCACCCAAATGAGAGTAAAAAAGCAGGAAAAAGGGGACCCCTTTCTTAAATTTATCAAATGGAGACTTTGTTGCGGGCTGCTTCACGTTCCCCAAAACCCCCAATTAAAAAACCGGGGGGAAAAAACTCAGCGACGGAAAAAAACATAGAGTGCCCAAATAGGCGTAAACGGCAGCAGCAGGCAAGGGGGGCAGAAGCCCAAAAGGGTGACCCCTGGCAATCTTTTTTTTTACCCCCTCACCAACCTGCAATGCAGGGGACCGTCCAAAAACACAGAATCAGCTTTAAGATTTATGGTGCCGGATATTTTGCGCCCCCAAAACCCCCTGTTTTTGCATGTGTTCCGGACCCAATAACCTTTTTGGGGGTTTCCCAAAAGGACAAGGCCCGAGCGGGTCGTCCCCCATAGAGGTGTTGTCCTGGGCCCCAGCCAGCGTAAATCTGAGCGGAACCCCTTTAGCACAGGCCGGAGGGGTCATTTCAGACAAACGCCCTCCGGGTTTTTCCCCAGATAATGTGGATCGTTTTTTACTTTTTCCCAAAAAGAATCCCGGCTTTAAATTTTGATGAAGGTTTGGGCCCCAAAAAATTTCCGGGTCACCCAAATTAAATTGCCAGTCTACTTTAATTCCTTTTCAAAAAGAAATGGTCCCCTCTTGAAAAATTTTTTTTTAAAAAAGTTTTATTTCTTACTGCAATTTTTTTCTCTTTTCCCAACAATTTTATTTTTGCTGGTTTTGCTTTTGAGGAGACTGTAAAAAAAACAGCAAAAGGGTTTTAAAAAACCCCGTATTCATTTACTCACTTTATCTTAAAAATTTTTTGCATTGGCAAGGTTTTTTAGGGGCAAGTTTCTGGAATACAGCAATAATCGGTCCTTTGGAACAAAATGTGACTTTTTAATGGCATTTTTTCCCTACAATTTTTTTAAAAGTGGCTTTAGGGAAATTATTTATAAATTTTTTGGGGCATGTTTCGTGGGGTTCAGCTTTAAATTTATTGGGCCTTTGGGAAAAGAATTGGGTTTTAAGTGGCATTTTTTCCCCCAATTTTTTAAAATTGGGTGAAAGTCATTTTATAATTTTTTTGGGGGGCATGTTGCTGTGAGATACAGCAATAATCCCCCGTCCTTTTTGGGAAAAAGAAATGTGGGTTCTAAGTGGGATTTCCTCCCTCAAAATTTTTAACAGTGGGCTGAGAAGTAAATTTTTTTTAATTTTTTTTTGGGGAAAGCTGGCCTTTTAAAAGCAGCAATACTACAGGGCCCTTTTTATAAAAAAATGTTGTTTCTAACAGACATTTGTTCTTCAAATTGACCAAAGTGGCTCAAAGGGTCAAGTTTTTAAATTTTTGGGGGGGATTTTGCGTACATGCAGCTTTTAAATAAAAGGGCCTATTTTTAAAAAAGTTGCTTCTAACAGACATTTGTTCCACAATTTTACCAAAGGGGCTCAAGGGGGCATGCTTTGGGAATTTTTTGGGGGGATTTTGCAGTGAATGCAAACTTTACTACCCTCCCCTTTTTAAAAAATGTTGTTTCAAACAGACATTTGTTCTTCACAATTGTCAAAGTGGTTTAAGGGTTTATGGTGCTGTCAGAAACAGGAATAGGGAGGACACTGTTAATTTGGGGCACATATTGCAAAAGACTTGTTTTTTTTTCAAAATTTTAAATTGCTTTTCAATCCCTGTAGAGAAAAACCCCTTTAATACAATGAAAAAAAAAGAAACAAAAAACATGATGGATTTTCTCCTATTTTAAAAAAAGTTTTTCTATAAAAAAAAAATTAAAATACTAAAAAAACTTGCATGAAAAAAAATAGCTGTTAAAAAAATTCCCTGAATTTTTACAAGGGGGGTTTCAGGAAAACTTTACCAGATTTTAGGTTATTCAGAGGACATGGAGTTTTTGGAGCCGGCAGAGAAAAATTACAGGGGACCATTTCCTCCAGGGACGTTGAGAAAATGAGAAAAAAAATGCCAAAATAAAGGGCACCTGGGTGTAAAAAGGAGCGTTAAAACCCCCGTATTTTTCCAAATGAAACCAAGTGGTCCACACCATACGGGGGCAAGCGGTACCCCTGTAATTTACGTGTTTCGAGGAAGGCTGGAGGGTTCTCCCCACTTCCCCCCTTCCGCACCCCTGCCCTTTAAAACACCGGGGCAGTTTTCGTTTGTGCGGGCATCAGGGCATTTTAAAAACCCGCTTTTTAATTTTAAAGACGGAAAGCCAGCCCGGGGTTTCAACCCCACCCACTGAAAAATCCGGCCCCGGGGCCCTGCGGGGGGCCCGGACAGGGATAGTCCCAAAGCCAAATTTAAATAAAATGGGGGTGAAAGATCCTTTTCCGGGGGACTTTTTAAATGTGGGGGCAGCAGGTTTTTGGGGGTCATGCGGGCCCAAAGGGAAAAGGGATAGTTTAATTTCCCGTGAAACTAAAAAAGGTGGTTGAAAGAACCCTTTTTCCCGGGACTTTTTAAAAAGTGGGGGGCATGCAGGTTTGGGGTCATGCTGTGGCCCCGGAACAGGTATAGTAATGTCCCCGTTCAACCCAAAATGGTGGTTTTTTTAAAAATCCTTTTTCCGGGACTTTTTTAAAAAGTGGGGGTCAAAAGGTTTTGGGGCCCATGCTGCGTTCCGGACAGGGATATTTAATGTCCAGTTCAAGTAACATGATGTTTTAAAACATCCTTTCCCTTCCCGGGACTTTTTAATTTGTGGGGGATGCTGTTTTAAGGGGGCAGGCGTGGTACAAGGGCAGGGAATAGTAAAGGGTTTTCTGACTTTTTGCTGGGGACTTTTATAACCAATTTTTGTTGACCCCAAGGGTGTTGCAAAGTTTTCCAAATTTTACTGTTGGGGGATTTTAAATTTTTAGCTTCTCCAGCCCTTTTTTTGGGTGTAATAATGAAGGTGTTGTTGCTTTCCCTTTGGCTTTAAAAGGTCATCGCGCATTAAACGATGCCACCCATCGAAAAACCTTTATCGATAGCGGCCGACAACGATAACCGGGTCGTTTCGATAAACCAACGCAATCGCTCCCCAAAAATATCTTGAAAAATGCACAATTTAAAAACTGGATGGGTTTTTGGGGCAAATTTACAGGGACAAGAGCATGGTTTTATTCCCTGTAGAAAAATTTTTCATTGGATGAAACCCGTGTGAATGTATCTTTATAATTAAGAAGATTTCTCTGTTAACTGACTCCCACTTATTTCAGTGCCATAAAGCAAAAACATCCTGCTGCACATCGGTAATATAGGTAGAAAGTGTGTCTGCAATGTGTCTCCAATGTGGTCTCCAAAAAAAAGCTTTCTTTTCTTAAATTAAAAATGAATTGATTGTTATTGGCAACATAGATGGTCTAACTCTTAGTTACAAGTTGAATGATATATTTTATCAGCATATCAGGTGACTTTCAGCTGTTTCCACATTCAAGGAAAAAGGTATATAAGAACAGCATCAAATGGACTGGAATGCAACAGAGCCAAAAACTTGGCATCAGAATCTCCACATAAAAGTCAGAAATTTTAATGAAAAACCCCAGATAGAAACACCTAGAGGAGCAACGTTTTGGCTCAAGGAGAGCCGTTCCCAAGCAGCAGACTTTTATGTGGAGATGCTAATGCCAAGTTTTTGTTTTCTATTTGAAGTATTCTTGCTGTTTTCAGTCCACGACACTTTTACGCTTGTGCTCGGGTGTAGCATGGACCTGGTCTACATGGAATAAGACTGTAATATTTTATTCTAGGTGTTACTTGATTTTACTATCAGATTATGCCAGAATTTTATTGCTACCTCTTACATTAACCCTTAAACACCTTCCACTGTATTTTGAGAGTGGGTAGGTCATGTTCTCTGTCTGAAGTGATGCCAAAAGATGTTGCTGCCTACAGAGGGGGTTTGTGGGTCCCAGCTGCAACTGCGCTGGGAGTGGAGCTCTAGTTAACAGCTCCGTTTATAGAGCAGTCTCTATGAATGGCAGGGACCAGAGGAAGTCTCCAATCCTCGCTGTCCAACCCCTTGATTCCTGCAGTCCATTACTGTGGCATGATCAGCGAGGAATCCACACCTCCCAATCGTCCCAATTTGGGAGGGACAGTCTCGATTTGGGGACAGTGTCCCGCCATTCCAGGATGGCTATGACAAGTACCGATTTTTTGGAATGTCCTAGTGACCCAGGGCATTTGCTCTGATGCACAAACAGTGGGTACAGACAAGTGTAGAGGAACAGTGGTGCTGGAAAAGTGTCATAAGATGCTTCCCTGATGTCACTGGCTGCAGAGTGCTCACCCCGTCCTAGTAGCTAGGCTATTCAGCTATGGGCGGCAGCAGAAGGGGGAAGTAAGTTACCTCTGTCATCCTGTCCCGCCCTGCGCTCCCGACCCGATCCTCCTCCCTCCTGTCATCTCCACCTAACCCTCCTTCCTCCCTGTCCTTCATCCCTCCCTTACTCCTCCTCCCTGTTTTCCACCCTCCTCCACCTGGCCTACCCAGCCTAGGCATCACTCAAAGCAGGCAACCAGCTTTTCTGCATTCCCGCTGTGAGCAATGTCACCCAGCTTTCCCAGATGCTTAATTAGCTATCCAGTAAGTGGATCCTGTAATGTGATATTTCTGCTTATGGGATGGCTGCAGGCTGGTATTTTTAGAATGGGAAGGGACTAGTATTGATGGATCTTTCCATTCTGATTGTATCAGGCTGCAGCTGCCTGTTTTACCATGGCTGGTTCTGAGGAATGGGGGTACCCCCGTTGTCAATTTTAAAACAAATAATTTGTTCTTTCTAGATTTTTAGTAAATTAAAAAAACAAAATTATGTGAAGTCCCCTATTTTTAACCAGGCTGATATTATTAAGAGGATAAGGTCAATGAATATTGGTCCTTTCCAACCCTAAAATTACAAGCCCGCAGCCACCGCAGAAGTGGATGATCACTCGAGATGGTCCCCCTCTGATAGTTACCTGGCTCTTCCCAGTACCCCTGGTGTATTAGGTACTGGAATAATAGTGACACAGGATTAGTGTCAGCCTTGTGCTGATGAAACACGCTGCTGGCTGAAACCAAGCCCCAGCGCTAGTAATAGAGAGGCGTCTGTCAGATAACTCCATTACTAAAACTGTAAACAAATGTTAAAAAAAGTAACACAGAAACAAAATTTAAAAAGAGTTTATTTAAATAACGCTGATCCGATGTAGTCTTACAAATCCTAAAGTATTAAACTCCATTACCCTTCACTGAGTCACTATATAGGGATGATATGTGGTCATAATATGATATGGAATTTCATGTGTTTCAGCGTGGTTAGAGGCGTGGCCTGATGTGTCCCTCTCTGTAATCTCTAAAAGTTGGGAGGTATGGGATTCCTCTGACCCATCAGGTCACCAGGATTCCATGGGGACCTAGAATAGCCGCATGACTGTCTGCATAGTAAGTCTGCTGTCAGGACACATTGTGTGTTGCCCTGACAGCAGTCTTTTTTACCGTTTATGTGTAAGCTCAAAGCAACCAATCAGAGCTTCCCTTTCATTTCATATAGTGCTGTGAAAAATTGAAAGGGGAGCTCTGATTGGCAGCTATGGGCAACAAAGAAAGTCTAAATACCTAGACAGTTTTCACACATCAGGCCCAAAGTGTAATGTATCAGCACAGAGTAGTGTGCTAAAACATTACTGTGTAAAAAAAAAAAAAAAAAGTGTACAAATAATTATCCCTTATGAGGTAAAAAACATAACTTGTGGGGAAAAAAAATCAAATAAATAAAATAAAAGTACATATTTAATAAAAATATTATTGTACACACATAAAACACCCTTCATGTATTAGGTATCCCCATGACCGTAATAAACTGCAGAATTAATCTAACAGGTTATTTACTGTGAAATGTGAATGGTGTAAAAGAAAAAATGTAAAAATGCTTTTTCTATGTTCACGCTGCAATTTATTTTCTTAAATTAGTAGTTTATATGTAAGCTCAAACACACCCCTAAAAGATGAAACTTCTTCCACATAAAACAAGGCCTCATACAACTGCGTCTTTGAAATATAAAAAAAGTCATGACTGTTGAAACGCAAGGAGGCAAAAAGTAAAACATTTAGCGGGTCATTAAGGCTTTTTCAGACCTGGTGCCTAAGGGGTTAAATACCCTATACTGTTAAACACCTACAACTCCAGACAAAGCCAAAGCATATGCCGGATGTGGTAGCTGTTTCTGCTCATACCCCTGGCACTTGCCACTTTTAGGATAGTACATTATATGCCCTGTATTTTGAATTGTCTCTTGAATTGTGATTTTGTTATTTGCATATTAAATACCTTATTCATACTATGACGCTGGCTAGCATTTATTGCATCATAGTTTAATAATTGGACCGTACTGTCCCTATTATTGCTTGACTGACTGGAAGTTCACAGATCACCATTTGTTTTTGGCAGTTTTGAACCTTCTGTTTTTAATCATAAGACTCCTGTGTTTGTAATAAAGTTAGACTCTTTTTAGCATGTTTTGCTTCTGTAGGTGTTTGTTAGGTTCTGTGTGTATTGACGACCATTTAACTAGATTTAGGGATAACTGATAAATCTTATCATAAAATAAAAATTAAAAACATAATGCATGACCTCTTAATAAGGCTATTACACCAAGACATGCCCTTCTCTGTTAAACAGAGCAGCGCTTGTCTTACCAATATCCTTTCATGACAAAAAGTAAGATTTTATTACTGGTGCTGTGATAGAAAAAATACAAGTGTCCATGATGCTTGACACAGCTCCCTGGTTATTCAGGCTCGCTTTGCCTACTGTCACAATTTGTTTGAATCTACTGTATGTATTATGACAGTCATGCAGTAATTCAGAAGAGATGAAGGGAGGGATTCTTGTCATTTGAGTTTCTTTTAATTAGTATAACGTACTTCAAAAATGCTTCTTTGAGTAGATGGAGCCTTTTGCTGTTTACTTGTTATTTGTACAATTTTGGGATAGATGCAACTTTTGTGATTACTTTTATTCCAATTTTTGGGGGACCTAAAATTACCTTAAAAACCCACAATTTTGGTGTTTGGAATTTTTCTTCTTCTACGGTGATCAGCGTACGGGATAAATTATGTTATATTTTTATAGATCGGACTTTTTCGGACGCAGTGATACCAAATATGTGTAACTTTTTTATTTATTTTTATTTGTAAAATGACAAAAGAGGGGTGATTTGAACTTTTAAAGTTTTTTTTTTTTAATTTTTACTTTGAGTTCCCCTAGGGTGCTTGCCCAGTAGATGGCATACTCATGTGTATACCCTTTTGTATTGTATAAACAATATTAAGGGCGGTTTTACTACTTCTGCTTGGAGTAGAAAGTAGTAAAACGAGAAACATGGCAGTGATGGAAGCCTTCATAAAGTTATAGCTTCTTGTACAGGGCAATCAGAGTCTCTCACTACATACAGTAAAACAGGTACAGTGCACTGAGGACATTGTGTGACAGAGTTTACTTGTTGCTTCAGTCTCCTGCTCCATAGCACACAGACATCTATGTTACACTACTGCTGATGTGCACATGATGTAGACTTACAGGCTCCCCCTTGCACAGTGGACTCTCCCAGCTCAGAAACAGCTACTTTGACACAACTGTCAACATAGTGATCCATCAAGCTGTAATGTGCTGACTTGGGCCAACTTCAGAGTTGTCTTAAAGGGCCAGCATTTTTTTTTAAACTGAATTATGGGTGAAATACTTTGATTTTCCTAATGAAGCATATTTGAGAAAGTGTTTGCATTTTAGTCTTCTGTCACTTCATGAGGTTTCTCTAAAGTTGATAGGTACTCTTTAAACTTAAAAAGAGGAGGTAGGACAACCCTTGTAGTAGCTGTCAGTCAAAGGCTTCTTTGGCCAATTGCTATTCTTACCAATTCCTTTATACACATGTTAAGCATGCATGTGTTTTCCATGAGAAGAGAGTATAAAGGCTCTGCCAGTGCCCTCTGGTGATGACTTATGTCTAAGAAAAACAGAAGGATCTAGTATTGAAATTCAATGTGCCCTATTCTTCTCTCCGAGGCCCCATTACACAGAAGACTGGCTTTGGCTGACTTTAAGCTGGCAGTACTTATTTGAATAATTTTAGACAACTGTGCAGAATTTGGCAGAACCAGTTGGTCATCTAATGTGTATAGGGCACCCTAATAGTAGATGCTGGACAAGAGAAGAATTAGGTAAATGGAATAAGTTGCTCCCAGGCTCCACTCCCCATTTAGAACACAAGCATACTGAGCTGAGATGAACACGCAGGTATAGAGATAGCTGTCTTGGCTGACAGCTATCTAATGTGTCAGGCCAGTCTTTTATAAATTAGATGTGCAGCAATCATTGTGTATAAGAGCATATGAGTGGCGGCATGTTACCCAATGTGGCCCAGTTACTCGACATTTGTAACCAACAGCACCAGACACAAACATTCTGAAGGGGCAAACAGTACTGATTATATAACATCAATATATGAAATATGAAAAATAGTTTTGTGTAACCTAACAGAGAAATGTAGTTATTAATTAAAGAGAGATTCACTTAATAAAGATAATAAAAAGCTTGATATAGATTAAAAAAAACCTAAATAAATAAAAAAAATCATCACTGACATTATGATCAAATGCATACTCATTGGAGCAATACAGTTAAATTCTATGAGCCAAACGACCAGAATTGAACTGTATAGGAGAGTTAAAAATCTTTTATGATAAATCTGGTCTTGAGAGGTTTTACTGTATTCGCTACTAGAAGAGACGTTTCATCTTCGCTTCACTTTCTATTCTTCTAACCAGCCATGGAGCTGGCAATGAGTCCAGAAACCACCTGTTATCTTACATAACGATCTGAAAAAACTCTCTAAATATTTAATCAGAAAGTCATGCATCAATAAACATCATGCTTAGCAGAGCTAATGCCCCATGCACACTCGCAAACCATGTTAGTAATGAATTCCAGAGTATTGTCCCTAATTCCAGCTGATTTTATTAGATCAATATATTTGATTTGTCTGCTCTGCCAGTTCCCCTGATAACTCTAAAAATTGACTTTGTTAAATGGGAAATTAAAATGACTTACATCTGTTTGCAAAATGATTAAAAGGTTGATAAGCTTCAAAGGCATTAAACTACCCCAATTCAGTGCAGTACAGTTCAGATACTGTCATTTGCATAAACAATCAAGAATAGTTAAGTGTGTTTAGCTAATCTCTGACTGTGTTTGATCTAGCCTCAATTGAAATGGAAAGGTATGGAATTTTTCTATGGTGCCTTAGGCTTATCAAAGTCTATGTTTCAGGCAAGAAATCCAATTTATTGAATGTTATCAGCATACTGAATGTATTACTAAGCTTGTGTATATTCCAATTAAAAGAATGTCTGATAAAAAATACTGTGTTTAGGTTCTTGCGTAGTTCATCAATGACTGGTCTATTTAGGCTGCATGGAGCTCTGGATTTCTGTTGGGGGTGTATGCTCCTTGTACTTTTCACTGGCATCTAGTCTACTGTTCACATTGTAATACCAGCTTGTCTCTGGCAACCCAACACATGTCTTGAGCTACTGTGATCATTAAATCCAGCCGTAGCTTTATGGCAATTTTGCCCCAGGTCAACCGTGTGACAGATTAGGTATCCTACTGGCTTTGTCCATCCTGGGAACTCTTGCAAGCAACAAATCTCCTTTCCATTTCAAGCAAGCAGAGCTTCCCTGTTCATTAAAATTTTTAACAATTATTGCATCAGCAAGAGAGACTTGAATGTCTAAAAAGAAGTTGCTCAAAGCTTCATTAGTTTACATGAAGCCAATCCTGAAATAGTATTTGTGGTCGTTGGAACTGTGCTAATGCCAACGTGATGTTGCCAACTTCCCCGCTTCATACCAGAATGTGGAATTGATTGTCATTATATTGGTCTGAGCACTTACATATATGGATGTGGAATATTAGGGTATGTTCACACGGCTTTTTTACTCCATGTTTACATTTGTGTTTAGATATGTATTTGGATCCATCTATCAGACCCTAAATGGACCCAAACATGCATCTAATAAATAGCAATGTGATTTACATTGCTTTTAATATGAAACACGAGTGATCGTCGATGCATGTCTCACTCAGTCTTTCGGATCCGTTCCAAGAATTAACATGTCAATTGTTGTTCCAAATTATGCAGCAAGAGCCCAATTTAAAACTATAAGGTGCGACCCTGCTGCATCCAACACGCATCAAACACGCAGCTACGTGTTGAATCCGTTTAAGATATGATCGAAGCTGCGTTTTTGGATGCGATTTATGGATCCAAAAACGCTGTGTGAACGACCTCTTAGTGTTAATTACATTTACTATCTGATAGTCGATCAACAGTAAGGCTACATGTCTACATAGCACAGAAAAAACATGGATTTTCTGCGGTTTTAGTATTTTGAAAATCCAACGGAATAACAAGCATATAGACTTTAATGCAAAAAACGACCTGTAGTCTACAAATGTTGTTTTTTTTTTCTGTTCGTTTTCTGACGGTCGGTGGTTTTAGGAACTTGTTGTAAAAACCGATGGTGTCCAGCGGAAAATTTACTATAGAAGTCTATGTAAAGCAACGGAAGTGTTCTGGGCGTCTTTTGTCACGTATTTTGTCAGTGTTTCCACTGAAAAGCTGCCGAAAAAAATGACCAAAAACGCAACAAAAACTAAAGCTGCCGAAAAAAACGGTTGTTTTTTCAGCAGTTTTTGACAAGAACTTGACAAACAACTCAGTTTTATGAACGGTTTTAGGATTTGGTTTTCTGCGAGTTTTTTGTCCTATGCTGTGTGGTAATTGATCTTGACACAGTCTTTAGAGCTTAAAGTCAATGTCCAATCATGGTCTTAAGATTTAGTCAGCACCAGTAGAGGATACACACCGTCAATTTAGTTTGCTCCTTGGCTGTTTTTTTAGCTCATCTCCATAAATATAGAGCTGTAATGCGACTAAAGTTATGTTATAGTGTAAAGGGAGTCGAAAGTAGTCTGGGACACACCTCCTGTCAGTCATTGGTTAAGGCTTCTGCTCTTTGCCCCTCCCCTATATCTCTGCCTTCTTGGATTGGCTGTCCTGTGTAAACACAAGTCTATTACATAGGAAGTCAATGACAACTAAACCACTAACAAGAAAATAGATGATTATCAGGGAACTGGGATGTATAAAAGAAGAATGAGACTTAGCAAAGGTTTGCTGGCTGAGTCATTTAAAGTTTAAGTTTAATCACAAAATTACACTTGACTCATGCATCACATAAAACATGCCGTATAATAGGATTACAGTTATGCTCTTACGCATATCCATTTTTGTCTCAAATGGTAATTCTAACAGGGAAAATTATTTAGCTTTTTCTAGATAAATGGTTGAAACAATGAAAACTGCAGTACAAAGCTTTCAAATATAAAATAATGCACTTGGAGAGATGGAAGCCTCTGTCTGAGTAACATATTGTCAGTCCTGTATTAGTCAGGACTTCACATTTAAAGGATTTAGGTTTTCTGAGTTCTGACAGCTTCAGAATAAGTCACCAGTGCGCCCAGGCAGTAGGAAAGCAAGTTGAATGCTTGTCTGCATAGCCAGAGGGATAACTAGCAATAAGAGGGAGATTATGACCCCACTGTATAGAGATCTAGTGAGGCCACATCTGATATACTGGGTTCAGTTCTGGAGACCCCAATTACAAAAAGATATTGACAAAACAGAATAGGTCCAAACTCAGACTATAAAAAAGGTGAAAGGTCTCAAGCACAAAACACTTTAGGAAAGACTTAGAGAATTTAATGTATATAGCCAGTAGAGAAAAGGAGGACATAATGGAAACATTTACATACAGTGGGTTGCAAAAGTATTCATACCCCTTGAACTACTTCTCATTTTTAAATGTTACAGCCACAAACTTAAATGTACTCCATTGATATTTTATGTGATAGAGCAACACAAAGTAGCAAGTATTTGTGAAGTGTAAAGAAAATGATATGAGCTTTTCCAAATTGTTATAAATTAAAAAAAACAAAAAACTGTACAGTGCAGCGTGCATATGTATTCAGCCCCTGAGTTCATTACTTTAAGGACCACCTTAAGCTGCAATGACAGCTCTCTACCAGCTTTGCACATCTAGAGGCTGGAATTTTTACCCATTCTTCTTTGCAAAATAGCTCTAGCTCAGTCAGATTGGTTGGTGAACATTTGTGCTAGCAAGTTATGCCACAGATTCTCAACAGGACTTTGACTGGACCATTGTAAGACTTGCATATGCTTTGATATAAACCCTGCCATTGTAGCTATAACTGTATGTTTATTTTCATTGTGCTGCGGGAAGGTGAACCTATACCTCCGTCTCATGTCATACGCAGCTTCTAACAAGCTTTCCTCCAGGATTGCCTTGTATTTGGCTCCATCCATTTTCCCATCAACTCTTACCATCTTTCCAGTCCCTGCTGAAGCTAAGCATCCCCACAGCCTGATCTACCATCCACCTGTAACACTGCATATATTAAATCCAACAAAAGGCTGATACAGCGATTCCCACCAGGAGTCAAAAATAGGTTAAAACTTAATGAAGTTTATTGGTCATCCATAAAAATGATGTACACTTCCATAATAAGTTGGTTCCAACGTATACAGAGGCTATATATACAGTATATCTTGGTATGTGGTATTTACAGCTATAGCAAAGTTAAACTTGATGATAATATCACGCCTTTCCATATTATCTGTTCTTAGATTAAAAACAAAGCCATTGAAAAGCATTAAAAAAGCTGAGATAACTTTCTGTGCCGTAATATCATGGTGCATTATTGATCAAGTTAAGAAGAACCTGTCACATAGGTTATGCCTCCATTGCTGAGGACAGAACAAGCTAGTGTCAGACCTGCTGTTTCAAGTGCTGTGTCCCTTATTCTGTAAGATGCAGGAGTTTTAGAGTATTTAATGCTCAAATCTTTCGTTTTCGGCCAGAAAAGAGTCATGAAAAGAGTCGTTTTTTTCAAACCCCGCCCATCTGAAGGCTAGCCCCGCCCATCTCAACTGATAAACCTATCACTTTGAATAGGTAGAAACATGTAAATAACTGTCAGTGGGGGGGGTAGCCTTTGGTGGGTGGGGCTAACACCTGCTAATGAAAAAACTTGAGCATTAAATGCTCCTAAAACTGCTGCATCTTACAGAATAAGGGACACAGCGCTGGAAACAGCAGGTCTGACACTAGCCTGTGCTGCCTTCAGCAAAGGTGGCATAACCTATGTGACAGGTTCACTTTAAACTTTGCTGCTACCTTAGATATAGTAACACTTCTTAACTTGTTACATCAACTAAAATGCATATATGGGTGTACTGTGCCATGGCATATATAAAAAGACAGAAAGCTTATTCTTTTCCAAATGTAAACCACTCAGTAACAAAAATTAGTGTTTTTTTAACCTACAGCTCTCTATCTGTAGTGAAACTGTAACTCCCACCATGCCCAACCAAAACCAGTAAATCTAACTCTAATTTTGAAAAAATTACTCTATGATTAATAAACAGAATACACTGTATTTTATAACAACAGTATATAAGATTCCTGCCTGACATAAAATACAAATTACATAACAGAAAAATCAGGCATGTTAAATAGACTGTCTGTAGCGCCACCTTGTGTTTGTGCATGGTGCTATGGTTGATTTTTTTGCTGTATTTTTATTAATTTTGAATACCTTTTTGTCCTGGAGACTCAATGTGACCAGTTCTTCTGTTCTAGTCTCCATATACTGAGAACTGAGTAACATACCAAAACTGTTAGAATTTATAATATTACAAAGTAACACCGTGATTCACCAGTCAGTATCCTGCAGTCAGTGAAAACATTGTATTAAATGGGTGCATGTGCATTAAGGGAAATTACTGGCCAAGACAAATGATCATGTTCTTTGGTCTCATTTATCTTTGCTAGAAAAGAAATCAGATATACTTATATTCATCCAATTCCGCTTCTGTGTACAACTTGAACCAGGCTATTACTGCATTTCTGATAGCTGCTTCTTTCAAGCACTTTAGCACTTTAATAGTCCTCTAATTTTACCATTTTCACTCTAAACAATTTCACTTACCACTGAAACTCTCATTATTTTAATGTTGTGCCGCAAGTGGAGCAGAACTGAGATGTAACTTTCTCTTCAAAGAAATCTAAATGGCTGTTTTTGCCGGTAAAGAAATAATCAGGTTCTATTTGTATAGAGATGATTTAATTTCCAAGTCTAACAAAACATATAAATAAGAACATTTATGTTAAATAAAAGATGATGAATCCGTAAGTGTTAGAGGAGTCATAGCGAATACATAATTGAAGAGTAAATGTTAAAACGTCAGCAGTGTGAAGGAAGCCGGCTTTGAGTTTTGAATCCCTAGTGTTGTTACATTAAAACTAAATTAAAACGTCTTTCCTGAATTAGTAAAGGTTGAATGAAGAAAGTAGGTAAAGGGCTGTTATAAAGCGATGGAGGAAACTGAAGAGGAAAATGCATTTGGAGCAGAGCTATTCAGTGGAAGGATCTGATAGGACTCATTTTCTAGTCTAAAATTCTATATATATTTTAACATCATTTTAACACTATGTTTGTGTGTCTGAATATACACATATATACAAATACATTGGGCCACATGTATGAAATTTGGCGTTTAAACGCCAAATTTCATGCGCATTATAATATCATAGAATGCGCCTGATTTATGAACCTGCTCTACAGTGGGTCATAAATCAGGTGCATTCTAGTGCTGGTATGACATTTCTGGTTCAGGTATACAACTTTGAAAGTGGTTTACCTGTTCGAGCAGTAATGCACATAGTAATGCCATAGCGAAGCTATAAATCTGTAGCTTCGTACGGTTCTCGTGCGCCCCGTCTCCCGCACGCCCCCCTAAATCAGGTGCATTACAAAGTGCTGCAGGCGCTCTGTAATGCGCCTGATAATGGCGTGCGGGAGGCATTTCAGTAATGCGAACAGGGCAGCGCCTGATGTCAGGCTGAAAATACGCCAGACTTCTGCCGCAGCCCTGTTCATACATGTCTCCCATTGTGTATATCACTGTGAAAAGTGTCAGGTAGGAGTACCAAGGTCGCATCGCAGAAGTGTTACCGAATCCAGTACATGATAGACACCACCGGAGGCCGATGGGCCTCATTCAGTACAGTGGGGTCCATCAGGTGTCTGGTGATCTATTATTTTAACGGAAAAATAGCGCTGCTTTCTGCATTACTTTATTCTGCCACAGCACTACAGTCCCAGACCTACAGCCAATATCATTAAGAGATATATTAAGCGTGAAGAGAACAAGGGCTCTTGAAAGTAATGTTGCCAGTCCACAGGGCCCTGATTTTATCACCTTTGAGTCTGTCTGGGATTACACATATAAACAGAAAGATCTGAGTAAATTTCAACCTCCGAAGATCTGTGGTTACTTCACCTGGAAGAATAGGCAAAAGGTGGACACAACAAGTATTGAATCCAGCTTTTTGTTTATTCACCTTGTATTTAATTGATAAAACAAAATTTTTTAGATATTTTTTAGTGTATCGGGCTCTAGTTTTTTGCTATAGAGCTCCAAATCCCCTGCTAAGACAGGATGAAATTCAGACTACAAGTAGTGTAGAAATTTAAAATACAGCTTTCTCTAGTGGTTTCGTAGTTTGTAAGGCTGGAAAAAGACAAGACGTCCATCCAGTTCAGCCTGTTGTGCTAAAGTGTTGATCTAGAAAAAGGCAAAAACCCCCATGAGGTAGAAGCCAATTGTCCTCATTTTAGGGAAAAATTTCTTCCCTATTCCAATCTGGCAATCGGAAAAATCCCTGGATCAATGAGCCCTCTCCTGAATCCTAGTCACTATAACTTGTTATATTATTATGCTCCAGAAATACATCCAACCCCTTTTTGAACTCTGTTATTGAATTCACCATGACCAATTCCTCTGGCAGTGAATTCCATAGTCTCACTGCTCTTACAGTAAAGAATCCCTTTCTATGTTTATGTAGAAACTTTTGTTCCTCAAGACGTAGAGGATGCTCCTTGTTCTAGATACAGCCCTGGGTATAAATAAATCTTGGGAGAGATCTCTATATTGATCTTTGATGTATTTAAACATATTTATTATGTCCCCCCGAAGCCGTCTTTTCTCTAAACTAAATAACCCTAATCTTGCTAATCTTTCTGGGTATTGTAGTCCACCCAGTCCTTTTATTATTTTTGTTGCCCTCCTTTGTACCTCTTCATGGTGATGCCGGCAATCAAAAGTTAATCATTTTAAAAAAATTTCCCCCACTTTTTTTTTTTTTAAACAACCAGAATATTGAGCCAGTTTTTGCTGCTGCAGTTTAAATTTTGAGAGGGAAAGGGACAAAAAAAGGTGGGACCCCAAAAAACCTTTAAAAGGGGAAAGTCTTTGTAATGGAAAAATACAAACCTTGAAACCCCAAATTAAGGGGTTCTCAATTACTAAAAAAAACTGCTTTTCTTTTTTTTTCTTTCCAAAAAAACAAGGTTTTGCCATGGCTAAATTTTGGTATTGCACTTCCACTCCATTTTCTTGAATTGAGGGGCTTTTTTGCAGTACAAAAGAAACAAAAGGGCAAATTGGGATATTCTGGAAAAAAAAAAAAAAAAAAAACAACAAATTTTCTTTTGATTCCGGACAATCCCCCTGATATACCCCAATGCCCCCAAACACACATTCAATTTACAAGTGTTTATTAGTTTGAGCTTTTTTTCGAAAAGTTAAATCCAAGGTTTTTATGGGGATCGAAATTTCCCGACAGCATAATTAAGGTTAAAATCTGAGACATCTATTTTAAATCGCGCCTTTTTTTGCGCTTCTGTAATTTTTTGGGGGCACAAAGAATTACAAAAAGCAGTAATTTTGTGCACGTCAATGGGGTTGAGGTTTCATTGGGTGGGAAAAAACACATGACCTCGTTTTTCATAGCAGCGTTTCCTGTTTCGCCCATTCTCTCACGCTCATAGGGATAGCCCGTCTGCCGTGGCCAAAAACTCCAAATTATCTATTTCTCAAAGAAACCTCTATATTTGCTTGATTTTCAATTTTTGTTTAAATTTGGAAATTTTAATTTTTTTGTAGTTTGTAAGAAATTTTTTAAAACAATCTCCCTGTAAAAACACGGGGTGGAGCGGGGGGGGGGGGGGGCCCGGGGCAAAAACAAAAACTCTTCTAAAAGAAAAGGATAAAGTTCACCAAGACTTAGTTAACATTTATGGGAAAACTTTTTTATTAAAAGTTTGCTATTGAAAAAATTTCCTGGGTATTGGGGAGCCTGAACTTTTATTGGATACACATCATTTTTGTAACGCAGGCTTTGTTAGGTGAAAACCCACTTTTATTTTTCATATACATTTCAATAGGTTCTTTTAATTTTTTTCCCCTTACAACTGGACTGTTGATAATCCCCCTTCATTAGATTAAATCCAGCAATCTTGTAGTCAGCACGGGTTTTTTGTTTCCAAAAACGTTATCAACAAAAAAAACAAACGGTTTTTTTTACTTTGCGCACCCCGCATTGTTTTATTGACCAATCCCGAAATCTAAAACAGCAATTTTAATTCACCCTGAATTAAAGTGCAAAAAAACACCTTTATTATACCAAAACATACATTTTCGTTTTTTGACTTTTTCACACCCCCATTTTTCATTGACCAGCATCCCCGTAATCTTAAAACAGAATTTATAGTCACCAAGGGGTTTAAAAGTGAAAAAAATACCTTTTTTATACGAAAACATAAAAATACGGTTTTTTTACTTTTTCGCACCACTTTTTTCATTGACGCACACCCTAAAACTTTAAAAAAGCAATTCATAGTCACCCCAGGTAATTGAAAGTGCAAAAATCCTGTATTATACGAAAAACAAAACAAACTGTTTTTTTACTTTTTGGGACCCCGCTTTTTTCATTACCACTTCCACTAAAAATTAAAACACAATTCATATCACCACAGGAAATGAAAGTCAAATAATACCGTATTATAAAAACATAACATTCTGTTTTTTGACTTTTGCGACCCCCCTTTTTTCATTCGCACATCCACAAATCTTAAAAAAAAACCCAATTCTATATTACCCCAGTGAATTTAAAGGTTTTTGTCTTTTTATAACCCAATGTGTTGCCCAAGATGTACCATCCATTTTCTGTTGTATTTTAAATTTTAGTTCTCCCCTTTTTTGGGGGTAATAATAGGGTTTTTTTTCTCTCCAAAAACTTTAATGGGAATTGTATATCGATGCTCACTATCGAAAAAAATTTTTGATAGCGGCCGCTATCACTACGCTCAAACTCGATACCAACCAAATCCCAAAACTATGTTATTTTTATCCTCATTTGAACTGGAAAAAAACAATCATAAACTAAATTACAAGGGCCAAATTGTGATGGCTAGATGACTGGGTTAGAGCATCTCTAATATAACAGGTCTTGTGGGGTAATCATAATATAAAGTGGTTAGTACCTACCAAAGGTGGTGATATGCAGCCACAGACTATTCATAATGCCTACACCTACAATATGGTATATGAACATCTGAACTAGAGCATAGAGCAATAGAAGAAGGTGGCCTGGTCTGATGAATTACACTTACTTCTATATCATTTGGATGTCAAGCTGCTGATTTACATCCATGTGTTGATTTCATACACAGAGCATCCTGACATTAGTCAGTGTACTTGAGTGTGCATCACTGCTTCTGCCCTTATGGTTCTGACTCAAGTGTTAAGAATTTGTGTCCAGGCAGATGGAGACCATACCAAATGGCAATCAAAATTCCATCAAATTGTATTAGATAGTTACCTACTTTTAAGAAAAATTTTAAATGAGCAGAATTTACAGTTTTAGGGAATTTTTTGTATGTAAATCTTGTTGACAAGAACAGGCCACAATACCATAATGGCAGACAAAGTGCCTACATACAATTGCCTGCAGAATCCTCCACCCCTCCCCATAAGTGTAAAAGTTATTCCTGGCTACTCACTTCTTCTCAGCAATGAAAATGTAATATTACATTTAAATGGATGGTAAGTCATGTAAGGCCCCAGTTACATGATGTTTTAACTCCATTTGATGTATACCTTGAATGGATTTGGCAATTGTATAGGCATAATTGGGATATGTGGTCTATCGACTCCAATTTTAAAAGAATAAAAAAATATGTGTGATATGAATAGAGCTTAATACATGTCCACCAGAGAAAGGGCCATGCTTGCTAGCTGCTTTGCTCTCTGACATGTAGAGGAAGATCCTACTCTATTTTATTCATTTGCCCTAGTACAACTTCTCAAATTTTGGTGAAGAGATTTACTAACTCATATTATCATCTGGAACCTAGAAAAGCACCAGACCTTGTTTTCTTCTCCACTATAATGGGATAGCCTTCAGAATATAACAGTTATTTCCTAAGTCTTAAAATACTTATACTTCTGACTGCTGGGGGATAACCGATTACCACCAATAAATCAATGGTCTTCTTGCATTAAAGGGGTTTTCCAGTTATAAACTCTATTTAGGACAGTTGTGCCCTGATAAAATAAATAAAACATGTTCACCTCCCCTCTCCCATTCCAGTGCTGCTGCTGTCCACCCTCTTCCCAGGTTTTTCTGTTGCAGCTGCTGTGATTAGAGACCCCTGCAGTCATGTGCCATAACTGACGTCACTGCTTGGAGCCGTTCATTTCTGAACAGTGATGTCATGCAATGACATATGACATCTCGAGTCGACCACAGCAACTGGGATTCAACATAAGAACTGGGGAAAAGGTAGACAGATGTAGTGCTGAAAGAGAGGTGATGGTGGAAGTTGGTATGGCTTTTTTTATTTTATCAGGCATTTCATAAAAATTATTTGGACAACCCATTTAATAGAAATGGGAGGGGATTTGACTGTATGTGTGCCAGTTTTTGTACGTTTTTATGCTAGCCCATTTGTGCAAAATTTGCTGCATTTATTCACTTTTAGTGGATCTTTAGGTGAGACTTGCTACCCAACATATTTTCACAAAATTTATATCAGAAAGTGGTAGAAATTGTAATAGATTTCTATGAGTGGTGCCCGGACAATGGAAAAGGTACTACATTTGTTAAGAGACTTGCACCTTTTAATGAATAGGACTGGTTTATGAAATGTAAGTCTTAATAAATTACTCCATTGCATAGATGGACAATCCTGAGAGAGCTCCAAAACTTCTGATAAAATCTGTTTTCATTGAGTGCAGAGAGATATAGCATGTGACCAGTCACCTCTGCCTGAATCACAATATGCAACATGGGGAAGACAGGAGTCAAAAGGTTTAGCACGGTAAAGCATTTACACAGTATATTTATACATATTTTGGGCATCTAAACAAAAAAAAAGTCTGATTGATATACAGTTCTGGAAAAAATTAAGATACCACTGCAAAATTTTAAGTTTCTCTGATTTTTCTCCTCAATGATATGTATTTGTGAGAAGAATGTACATTGTTATTTGATTATATAAACTACTGACAACATGTCTCCGAAATTTAAAACTAAAAATTTTGTATTTATTTGCAGTAAATGAGAAATCTTCAAAATAATAAAAAAAGAAGCAGCGCTGTCAGACCTCAAATAATGCAAAGAAAACAAGTTCATATTTCTTTAGAAACAATAAGACTAATGTTTTAAGTCAGGAAAGAGTTTTCTTTTAAAACCCCTTTTGGGCATGGTAAAAGTTATTTTTTCATTCAAATTCCTTTTGGCCTATTCCTAGCACTTGTTTTGCCGTCCAGCTTGTCCTATTGCAAAAGGATTGTGAAGACCACTGCAGTGTTTTTTATACTTTCCTTCATTTAATAAGATTTGGTTCAGGGGATCACCTTATCAGAAGCACATTAAGCAGAATGAGGTGGACTTTGGTTGGAATTCAACTGACACTGGAATTGAATGGCTGTCAGACATGTAGAGATGCTGATTTTTAGAAAACTATGCAGTGGTCTCTTAATTTTTTTCTAGAGCTGTATATACACATACAAAAGTGAGTACACCACTCATATTTTCTGTAAATATTGTATTATATCTCTTCATGGGACAACACTGCAGATATGACACTTTGATATAATGTAAAGTAGTCAGCGTACAGCTGGTATAAAAGTGCAAATTTGACAAGCCCTCAAAATAAATCAACACACAGCCATCAATGTCTAAACTGTTGGCAGCAAAAGTGAGTACACGAAAGTGAAAATGAAAAAATTGTGCCAGAAGTGTTAATATTTTGTGTGGCCACCATTATTTTCCAGCACTGCCTTAACTCTCTGTAGCATGGAGTTCACTAGAGCTTCACAGGTTGCAGCCACTGGAATCCTCTTCCACCTCTCCACGGTGACATCACGGGGCTGGTGGATGTTAGAGACCTTGTGCTCCTCCACTTTCCATTTGAGGATGCACCACAAATGCTCAGTAGGGTTTAATTCTGGAAACATGCTTGGCCATGCTTCTTTAGTCTCATTTTCTTTGGCAAGGCAGTGGTCACCTTGAAAGTGTGTTTGGGTTCATTATAATTTTGGAATACTGCCCTATGGCTCAGTTTTCAAAGGGAGGGGATCATGATCTGCTTCAGTATGTCACAGTACATGTTGGCATGCATGGTTCCCTCAATTAACCATAGCTCTCCACATGCAGCAGCACTTATGCAGCCCCAAATCATGACACTCCCACCACCATACTTTACTGTAGACAAGACACACTTTTCTTTGTACTTCTCACCTTGTTCTCACCTTCTCACCATCTGAATCATATAAGTACTTATTTGTACTAACATGTACTTAGTCTGCTTGTCTTCAGAAAATTGCTTTCTTGTGCATCATCTTTAGAAGAAGCTTCCTTCTGGAACGACAGACATGCAGACCAATTTGATGCAGTGAAGAAAATGTGGTTAATGGTGCTGGACTGGCCAAGCAAGTATCCAGACCTAAACCCTATTAAGCATCTGTGGGGCATCCTCAAACAGAAGATGGAGGAGCACAAGGTCTCTAACATCCACCAGCTCTGTGATGTTGTGATGGAGGAGTGGAAGAGATTCCAGTGGCTGCATACTGTAAAGCTCTAGTGAACTCCATGCCCAAGAGAGTTAAGGCAGTGCTGGAAAATAATGGTGGCCTCACAAAATATTGACACTTTGGGCACAATTCGTCCACTTTCACTTATGGGTGTACTCACGTTTGTTTCAAGCACTACTGTTGACATGCATTACCTTGCAAGGAGTGTGGTATTGAACAGGTTCCTGCAAGAGCACCCAGTTTTTGTCAGAAAACAAGTCAAATGTGAACTTAATAAAACTTGTAAATCCACATCCATGTACTGGGGGTATTAAAGAAGTTGCCACTTTTTATTGTTTTTATTTATTATGTAAAATCATACAATTTTCTAATATACGTGCTTTAAAAGTTCTGCTCCTGTACCTAGTTTAAACAAATGATGTAGGCCCATATTTAGGAATTAAAAAATTTGGTACAGCCCACTCTTCTGTCGATATTAATGGCAACCATGGACTAAACCTGTGGCCCAATGTGTGAACGGCTTCTCCACAGACGCTGATAGATATGATAAGATGCTGCTGGAGGTGGTAATACTGGAGAAGTTTTGCTCCTCAATGAACTACTGCTGACCTGGGTGGTGGTCTGTTTTGGTCTGTTTTGTCTATACAAGTACTCCATGGTAGACACTAATATTCACAGGAATGCGGGCTACTCCATTTTTTTCTTTTGTAGAAAGGGGCCTACTGCACCAGTTTAACAGGTACAGGAGCAGAATGTTTAATGCATGTATATTAGAAAATTGTATGATTTATTATTACCGTATATACTCGAGTATAAGCCGAGGTTTTCAGCACAAAAAATGTGCTGAAAAATCTGACTTCCGCTTACACTCGAGTCATTGTCGGTGCTCAGGCACTTCGATGGCCCAAGCGCCGGCAGGGACAATTCAGTTACACGCGACTCCTCAGGGATCGCATATAACTGAAGGCCAAGTCAGCTGACAGAGTCCGGGCACTACAGTGGTCCGAGCACTGTCGGCGATCTCTTCCCCTGTATACAACTCTTCTGGGAGCGCATACAGGTGAAGATACCACCGTAGAGCAGAGAGCGAGCGCTGCCTGCTCCGCAGTGGACTCTGGACAGCCGCGTATCCGGCACAGGCGGTGTGCGTGTCATCACGCTGCCCGCGCGGCTTGATGACATCATGCACTCTGTGCCGGCAAGACAGAGCAGCAGGGAAGCGGAGCAGCGGGGGATTGAGGTAAGTACTTGCATTTTTTTTTTGCTTATACCTGCCTTTGGGGGACAATGACCTACCTATAAATGTATATATCTGCCTTGGGGGGACAATGACCTGCCTATAAATACCTATACCTGCCTTGGGGGGACAATGACCTGCCTATAAATACCTATGCCTGCCTTGGGGGCACAATTACCTACCTATAATTGCCTATACCTGCATATTGGGGACAATTACCTGCCTATAATTGCCTATACCTGCAAATTGGGGACAATTACCTGCCGATAAATGCCTATATGTGCATATTGGGGACAAATACCTGCCTATAATTGCCTATACCTGCCTTTGGGGGACAATTTCCTGCCTATAAATGTCTATACCTGCCTTGGGGGGACAATTACCTGCCTAAAAAGGCCTATACTTGCATATTGGGGACAATTACCTGCCTATAAATGACTATACTTGCATACTGGGCACAATTACCTGCCTATAATTGACTATACCTGCCTATGGGGGAACATACAACTGCCTATAATAGCCTATACTTGCTATTGGGGACATATACTTGCCTTTACCTGCCTATGAGGGACATTAAACTGCCTATGGGGGACATTAAACTTACTATGTAGTTTTATTGCTATCTATTTTTACTTTTGAAATTTACCAGTAGCCGCTGCATTTCTCACCCTAGGCTTATACTCGAGTCAATAAGTTTTCCCAGTTTTTTGTGGCAAAAGTAGGTACCTCGGCTTGTACTTGGGCCGGCTTATACTCGAGTACATACGGTATTATATGTGTAATAAGAAAAAAACATTATAAAGACATTTTAAGGTGGAAAACCCCTTTAATTATTCATGAGATTAAACAAATCCAATAACTCACCTAATTGAAAGTCATTTACTGTAATTTTAGGATCAGTGTGTTTGACTGCCCTGGGAATTCTGATCTCTATCCAATTCAGAACTTAAATTATATAATGTTCTGTAAAATAATAGGCCCACCTAACAAAACCACATGGGACAGAGCCCATCAGTCTTGGGTGATACCATAAAAACTTCCCTCAAGTGATTTAAAATTTTGTTAACATCATATCAGTATGGATCTAGGAGGAGATAAAGCAAAAAGGAGACCACTCTAAATATTAGGTGCATAATGTTCACTTTTAGAGCCAATATCTGTAAGGTTTGTAGAGATTTCTGATAATTTCAGGCAATATATCAAGCTAAAAGTAGGCCAAGTACTTGGCTGGAAATTAATTTTGTTTAGGTAACATTGAGGGTGCAATTCCATACAGGTTCCACACATGGATTTTGGGCATCACAACAAATATAATGGTGGATTTGCATCTACATGTCTGTATATGTTTAGCATATATCGTTATATATAGTTAGCTGTTTTAGTATAGTAATTATTTATTACTATATATTTCTGTATTCTTTTATTGATACAATATAAACAGTATTGTGCTTCCTATTGTGCTCTACTACACATGAATTTCAAAGCAGTGTTTCAGATATGCTACAAATCATCTCCAAAACATTGCTTTTCTGTCCTTTGACACAGTGCATCATACCGCTGTGATCATAATAAGCAGATGTACCATTCATCAGATTGTCACCCTACTCCGGTCATTACCATTTTCTACATTGTGAAACATTAAAGAAACACGTTGCTCTGTCTTCTTTTTGCTATTCAAACAAATATGCAGTAAAATCTTTAACCACTGGGTGGTGTTTTAAGTGGTGTTTTAGGTTATTGTTCTGTTTGATTATATAAAATATTTTTTGTTGCATACTGCTTATAGATATATAGGTCTTCTATTGAAGTGCAGTCACTTCTGAACAGGCAAGTCAGCTGCAGTGGCCATGTGTGTCTCATTTACTCTGAACAGCACACCATCTGGAATTGCATGGTATTACATTTACAGTAAAACTGATAAATGATTTTAATGTGAAACACAAATGGATGTAGCAGAGATTAGCCTGACCACCAAGTGATCACAACTTACCTTACTATCTGCTCTTACCTCTAAACGAAAGCCATTAAAAAGCATTGAAAAAGTTGAGACATTTTATGCCTTGATGTCATGATGCATCACTTCTCATGTTTAGGTTTGCTTCAACTGTACTTCTAAATTTTTAAATTAGAGAAGAGTTAACACAAAGGGCGACATGTCCGAAAACTGGCGTCGTCATGGGTTTTAGGCTCATTTAATCAGTGTAAAGCGCGCCTGAAAGTACGATCCTTACAAAAATCTGGCATCAGGTATATCTTGCATAGTAAACTTATTGCGCCTAAAAAGGCACATTACGGAATCGAGGTGTATAGCGTATTGTTGCTAGTGTATGTAATGCGCCTATCTAGGCGCATTGCATAACGGAAGCGGATAGCGGATCATTACTAGTGTATGTAATGCGCTCCCGTAGGTGCATTGCTTTATGGAGGCGCACAGCGTATCATTGCTACTATACTTAATGCACCTTTTTAGGCACATTACAATGTGTCGTGCCCCGTGTATAATGCGCCTAGTTTTGGTATATTACAGTTCATTTATACCAAGAATATGGCGTCAAAGTTTTATTGCCACAAAATACACCAAAACTATGGCGCATTCATATTGGGACATGTTGCTCAAAATGTTTTCTAAAATGACTTCACACTTTATTACATATATGATTTTCGTAAAATGCAGAATTTGCAATAATATGTATTTTAGTATTTAGTAGATTCAACACAATCAGTGTCTAGGAGCAGAAAATAAATAATGTTCTACATCATTTACAGCTACTACAGAACCAGCACATTAATGTCACCTAATGTAGCCATAGGCTCTTTAAGAGACTATTAAATGGATTGTCCATATTGTTAAAAAAATTAATACAATGCTTTATTGACACTATTAAAATGAAAAAAAAAAAAAAAAACTTATGCTCACTTACCTCTGGTTCCAGATTCCAGGCTCTTGGTGGTATGTAGACGCAGTGGCCCTATATCTCTCATTTACATCACCATTTGGAAGTGAACACCTCCGAACCGTGATGTAAGTAGAGGCACATGAGCACTGCAGCCAATCAGGGATCGCTACAGTGACGTGCCTGGTTGGAAGTGATGGCATGTTAACAGGAGACTTGGAAGACTCAATTCTGGAAACTGGGACTGGAGGTAAATGAGGTTTCTTTGTTTTGATAGGTCCCCTGGAGCATTGAATAATTTTTTATACCACATGGACAGCCTTTTTAATTGGATACTGAATACTTTTTGAGCACCATAAGGTGATTTAATAAGGGCTGTAAATGGAAGTATTGGTTGATACAGTGGCCACTATATTCACAAGCTCGCAAATCATGTCAAGGTTCCCTGATTTTTTGTAAATCATTGGCGTGGGGGGTTGCAAGAGAACAGGGAACCCTGACGTGGTTTGCGAGCTTGCGAATATAGTGGCCACTGTATCTACTATTACCTCATATTTAATATTTTTCTAGTATGTCATTTTTTTGCCCTAAATACTGGGAAGCGGAGGGCACCAGAATTTTTTTGTTGGACACCTGAAATGTGCTTGGCAGCCCACCCAATTGAATAGTAGAGGCATCATAGGTTGTAAGCCAACATGGTACACCACACATATCTGTAAAAGTGGCATCCTTTGTATTTCTATGTCTTTATGCTATTAAAATACAAACATCCACCCCCTGATCACGTAAAAGGCATGTGAGTGGTCTTATCTGCATTTTTGCAGTCACTTGTATGATATTGTGGCCTTTTTTGCGTACTGGTGTGAACTGGTACTTATCCAATGTGCAGTTTTTTATCATTCAGTTACCCTTCTAGTGGATGGGTGTGTGAGCTACTGCTCATTAGTTATCTGCACAAATTTCTGCATATGAAAGTATTGTCTTGCTATAATGTGGGAGAAAGCTGCCAAAAAGGGTGTTCCCATCTCACACTTTAATAGCATATTAATAGAATATGCTGTCAAAGTGTGATAAGTACAGGTTCTATCTCTGGGACTTGCACCTGTTTCTTAAACGGGCCTTTAAAAGTCTATGTACAGAATGGGGAGTAGACCGCGCTGGCGCACAACTCTCCATTCTGTTCTATCGGAGTTCCGAGTGCAGCCAGTTGAATGTGCTCTGCTATACTTAGAATACCGATAGAAATGAATGGGTAGAAGTGTGCAGACGTGGTCATCTCCCTATTTGCTGAGCGAGCGATGAGCCAGTCACAGATGCAGAAATTCTGACATTACAAGATGGGACAACTTCTTTAACTCCTTGATTAGTTTAGAATTTAAAACAAACTGAAAGCATAGCCTACTGGTTACTAGTGACCATGTGTCCAGTAAGTCCTAAGAAAAAAGATACCATATGTGCAGCATAATATAGAAAACTCTGCAATTAATTAGATGTCTACTAGATTGTATGTAACCTTAGTGATCCAAGGAGTCTTTGCAGCACCTCGTGTCCATGGTTTTATTAGATGGCATGTAAGGGCCTGGGTTATATGTGATTAGAAAAATATTACTTTCTTTAGAAACAGCTTCACTGTTAGGCCATGTGGGGTATTACAGTCAATGCGTATTTACATTAAGGTAGTTGAGTCCCTTTCATGTTAGGGCAATAGGGGGCACTAGACACATTTGTAAAAATAATGAAAAATCACTCTAAGGGCGCATCCCCACGGCATAGGACAAATACCGGGCGGTTTGCCGGCCGGTATTTGTCCTGTTTTGCGCCCGTCCCCACGGCCGCAGGGGGGACGGCTTTTCTCCATGATGAGCGGAGAAGAGCCCTCCCATTGAGAAGCACAGATTCCGACCGAAAACCGCCGGGTGGAAAACCCGTGTAGTGGGGACTGCTGCACAGGTTTTCCATAGAGCACAATTGTGCTAATTTTCGGCCGGTTTTTCAGACGGTCTGAAAAACCGCAAACCGGCTGAAAAACCGTCCGAAAACCCATGCCGTGGGGACATGCCCTAAGGGCTTGTCCCCACGGAATAGGTTTTCCATCGGATTTCCAGATGGTTTTCGGATTTGCCAGCCGTCTATAACCCAACTTTCAACCTTTTACATTGACTTGAATGGAAAATGGGTGCAGCAGTCCCCACTGCAGAGATTTTCTGCTGGACGGTTTTTAACACCGCCGAAAAACTTAGAACATGTTCATTCTTCCCCCCCGGTTTTCGAGCAGAACATGAACATGCAGGTGCGAAGGGGGAGGGCTTGAATCCGCAAACCACGGAGTCATCCCCCTGCATGCCAAAAAAAGACCAAATAACGATCTGTATTTCCTGCCTAATAATTGGGCTCTGCCGTGTAAACAAATCCTAACTGCTGTGGCCCCTTCACAATTTCCCCCTGCACAGGGATAATTCCAGCCCAATGCATAGCTTAAATCTCCTTGGCTCCAAATGCAAAATTTATAAAACAGCTCCCACCTATCATGTGCTATTTATATGTGTGTTGTCTTCTTAGCTTTGAGAGGGGCTTTTGGGCTCATCAGACTCCTGAGCAATTTTTGACTCTGCACCCTACAGCTGCACCACTGCTTCCAGATACCCACTGCACAGACAACATTCACAAGAAATGAGTCTGCTGCATTTTTCTGCACATTGTGCCCGTGGTCCCCTCGTTCCCAGGGTTGATGACGGCCCCAGAGGTCAGATCCTCACCAATCAGAATGGTGTGGAGTGTCCTACTAAATGGATACTCTTATAAAACTTGCAGAACTGAATAAGTGCCCAATCGTTGTTCCACTGAATATGTATTTGGGTAGCATTTATGGTGGTATTCTTGTCAAACACTATAATGTAAAGGTGAAGGATTTTCTAATAGCTCAGTTTTCATATGACAATGAGGTTAAACATTTTCCTTTTATATCATTCTTTTCAAAGCTGCTCCCTTTCACAATTAAAATATGTTTCTTAAAGTGGTTAGGTGGAGTTAAATATCCATTCTAAATTTGGAAGACCGGCTTTGTTACCATGGATACTGACTTTCTGCAATATCTCAAGCAAAAATAGTGACAGAAAATCAAATCCCTATCAGTCCACTTGGTGGGGCAGGAGTCTTAGAAACGACTCCTATTCCTCTGCATCAAAAAAGCAGCAGCAGCAGGATATTGATTTAAAATCCGTTTTTTTTTCTGCATGCAAACTTTTTATTATGTGATTGTTTTATGGAGAAGATTTAAAGGGATGTTTACCTTAAGAAAATAACCTTGTAAAACAAGTAATTCAATTTAGCAGAAATCTTTAATTTTCCTGGTGGACAAGGTTATTTTTTATGAATATTTTACATTGTCGACACCCACACTTTAATTAAAAATTTAATTATCGCCGGTGAAATTTTAAGGTATTTTCCTATCTCTCACAGTCGAAAATTTATCTTTTCTTTGATTATTTTCCTAACAGACCTGGGACTTGTAGGGACGCTATAGATGAAAGATCACTAAGACAATGATTTTCATTTAGCACAGAACAAGATAAACATAATGTTTATAGCAAGTACATTTAGCGAGAACAAGTCTCTGGGTTATTAAATGAGAATGGAATTTGGAATGTGCAATTTTGCAGTTTTACTTTGCTTTTGTGATTTTGTGGCTTTATGGACTAATAGGACATAATTCATAGCAAAGCGCCCAGTAACAACCTGCAAAAAGTAAACACCAAATTATGTCAAACTCGTAATAACATAAAACTTAATAAAATAATAATTTGAGAATAGATCACACCAAACAGAAAGACAGGCAGCATAGTGGCACATACAGACAAGTCAGCACACAGTACAGATGCTACAGCAGAAAAAAACTCACATGAGGGGAATTTATAATAGGACCAATCTTACATATTCACACAAGATATGTACTTTGTAAAGAAATGAGTGATGAAAGAATAAAGACATTTTGCCACTTAGAAAATCCCCTTTCTGAGGCCGGCTCGTAGCTTACTATAAGCAAGTCTCAGTGTATAGGAAAATTGCCATTCTTGCACAGCTCTGAGTGAGTTCTGAATATAGCCAAACACACAGGCTTGGCTATATTCAATACTGACATATAAGAGAATGCGGAGAACTGTGCAAGTGCGACTATCTTCCCATTTGCTAAGGCCTGCTCATCGCAAGCTACCAGCCAGCCTCAGCAAACTGGAAGCAGCAAAACCCCTTTAATAGTCTCAGGACACACAGTGGGCAAAAAGACTTAGGGCGACATGTCAGAAAAGTGGCGTTTCCACGCCAGTTTGAGGCGCATTAAATCAGTGTAAAGTCCACCAGAAAGTCTCATCAGTTCCGAAAACTGGTGTCAGGTATGCCTGGCATAGTAAACTTAATGCGCATAAAAAGGCGAATCGCGTCAAAAAAGGTGCATTGCGCAACTCGTGGCACCTAGCATATCATTGGTGGTACATATAATGCGCCCATCGAGGCGCATTGCCCGATGGAGGTGCTTAAAATGTAATGCGCATCAATATGTGCATTGCACAATGGGGGCGCAAAGCGCACCATATTAGGCGCATTACAAAGTGTTGTGCCCGGCGTATAATGCGCCTAGTTTTGGTGTACGACAGTTCATTTACAACAAGAATGTGGTGTCAAAAGTGGTTTTGGCGCAAAATAGACCAAAAAACTGGCGTTGGCATGTTGGGACACGTCGCCCTTAATAGTTACAATATACAAGGTGGCACTATAAGTTGAATGTTTTCTGTGATCAATGTGTTATCCAAAATGGCCTACACCACACCGCCCCAAATGGTTGTAAACAACAATTTTCCAATCGGGTACAATTCGCCCAAGAACTTTAGTTAAAACAACAAGAGAAAAGTCATTCTATTCACTAACAACTCCTGGGGTTATCACCCTAAAAATGTGAGTCTCTGCTCAGGTAAGGTTAGCATGTTATAATAGGTGAAAGTACGGAGAGCCTGTCAGTTCCTGGCTTCCTGACGTTCTTTGGCTATGCTTGCTGTACATATTTTTTGTGATGGAGTCAGTAAGATTGTTCCGATTATCCATCTCCCTCTATCAAATCTTTGGCTATAGTATCACTTGTACTGTATTCGGACTTTTCTTTGTACCACCAGAGGGTCCTATTTTTGGTGGGTTGTGTGTCCGTGATGCAACACAGGATAATAGGTTATAAATATAAATATTTTGGCAGATTTATTAAGACTGGTGTTTCATATGCCAATGATCTTAAGATTGTAGCCTCTTAATACATTTTGCACATCTTTTGGCTGTTTTTGTGTCAAGAACTGAAATCTATAGTTATGAAGAGGATAATATGGCTACTGTACGTTAAAAGGAGGATTTTCAGTGGAAGGGCAGAGATCCCTATAGACATTCAAATAGACAATTGAAGTAAATCCACAGCACACCTTGGTGGTATTGCATGAGCTATTGAGTTTTATTCAAACAAGTTGCAAAATTGACAAGCAAAGTGATTTTCTGGTGTGGTAGAGTGCATCAATCAGTACAAGCACTTAATTGGTCTGGTCTGCCATTGATGTTTTGGAAGACAAGAGCTTAAGACCTTAAAGGGAACATGTCAGGTGATTTATGCTGCCCTATCTGAAAGTAGGATGTGATAGAGGGAGAGAAGCTGAGGTCTGTGATATATAGGGTTATATGATAGAGGGAGAGAAGCTGATCTCTATGATATATAGGGTTATATGATAGAGGAGAGAAGCTGAGCTCTGTGATATATAGGGTTATATGATAGAGGAGAGAAGCTGAGCTCTGTGATATATAGGGTTATATGATAGAGGGAGAGAGCTGAGCTCTGTGATATATAGGGTTATATGATAGAGGGAGAGAGGCTGAGCTCTGTGATATATAGGGTTATATGATAGAGGGAGAGAGGCTGAGCTCTGTGATATATAGGGTTATATGATAGAGGAGAGGAGCTGAGCTCTGTGATACATAGGTTTATATGATAGAGGAGAGAGCTGAGTCTTGATATAGGTTTTATGATAAGGGAGACTGGTCTTTGATATATAGGGTTATATGATAGAAGGAGAGAAGTTGGGCTCTGTGATATATAGGATTATATGATAGAGAAGATGAGCTGAGCTCTGTGATATATAGGGTTATATGATAGAAGGAGAGAAGCTGAGCTATGTGATATATAGGGTTATATGATAGAGGAGAGAAGCTGAGCTCTGTGATATATAGGATTATATAATAGAGGAGAGAAGCTGAGCTCTGTGATATATAGGGTTATATGATAGAGGAGAGGAGCTGAGCTCTGTGATATATAGGGTTATATGATAGAGGAGAGAAGCTGAGCTCTGTGATATATAGGATTATATGATAGAGGGAGAGAAGCTGAGCTCTGTGATATATAGGGTTATATGATAGAGGGAGAGGTGCTGAGCTGTGTGATATATAGGGTTAGATGATAGAGGAGAGGAGCTTAGCTCTGTGATATATAGGGTTATATGAACAGAACAGGTGTTTATATGACACACACCTGTGTATTTGAAAGGTATTTCACCCCAGTAACTATAAAATCAGAAGTATTTTTTTCTGAAATTCTAAATGAATTCCACTTCATTATAATCGATTCGCTCATCTCTAATCAGGGCTTGCTTCATCTATATTAGTTATCTGCTAACTTTTCTTTAATCCTCATTTTGCATTATGTAGGTGACATTCTGGGGCTATGGAACTAATTACCAGTTTCTCATTAAGTTTTCGACATACAATGGTCATCCTAGAATTGATAAATACTGTATGTTGAGGAACCACTGTACATAGCTTAATAGATTGCCCCCTTTAAGTTCCCAGACCAGTATTATAATTAATGTGTCTCTCATAGACTATACTCTATATGATGGATCACATCTGGATCTAGTTTTTCCAGATCATTATTTTTTATCCACTGCATTCTACACTCACCGGCCACTTTATTAGGTACACCTGTCCAACTGCTCGTTAACACTTAATTTCTAATCAGCCAATCACATGGCGGCAACTCAGTGCATTTAGGCATGTAGACATGGTCAAGACAATCTCCTGCAGTTCAAACCGAGCATCAGTATGGGAAGAAAGGTGATTGAGTGCCTTGAACGTGGCATGGTTGTTGGTGCCAGAAGGGCTGGTCTGAGTATTTCAGAAACTGCTGATCTCCTGGGATTTTCACGCACAACCATCTCTAGGGTTTACAGAGAATGGTCCGAAAAAGAAAAAACATCCAGTGAGCGGCAGTTCTGTGGGCGGAAATGCCTTGTTGATGCCAGAGGTCAAAGGAGAATGGGCAAACTGGTTTGAGCTGATAGAAAGGCAACAGTGACTCAAATAGCCACCCGTTACAACCAAGGTAGGCAGAAGAGCATCTCTGAACGCACAGTACGGCGAACTTTGAGGCAGATGGGCTACAGCAGCAGAAGACCACACCGGGTGCCACTCCTTTCAGCTAAGAACAGGAAACTGAGGCTCCAATTTGCCCAAGCTCATCGAAATTGGACAGTAGAAGATTGGAAAAACGTTGCCTGGTCTGATGAGTCTCAATTTCTGCTGCGACATTCGGATGGTAGGGTCAGAATTTGGCGTCAACAACATGAAAGCATGGATCCATCCTGCCTTGTATCAACGGTTCAGGCTGGTGGTGGTGGTGTCATGGTGTGGGGAATATTTTCTTGGCACTCTTTGGGCCCCTTGGTACCAATTGAGCATTGTTGCAACACCTTGTGGAATCTATGCCACGAAGAATTGAGGCAGTTCTGAAGGCAAAAGGGGGTCCAACCCGTTACTAGCATGGTGTACCTAATCAAGTGGCTGGTGAGTGTATATACACTGTGTAACTCTTCACTTTCTAACATGGGCACTGCCAGCTCCCCCCTCCTCCTCTGTGAATGTAATAATAGCTGGAAGGCATCATAGCCCCAAATTTTACAAGTCAGGATTTCAAAGGTGTTTCGAATAACTTTTTTGTCTAGGGGAAGAAATGAAGAAATAAAGAAATCATGATTTAATTGGTTGTATCCCCGTGTTTGTTCCATATTCCACATTTTGATTTAATTTCTTGTACACTTGATGTTCCTACACAGCGAATAATATGGAAATTAATTTTCCATAGCAGCCCTACAGATTAGAAAGTCTCTTTTCACTAGACTACATCAGTAAACATAATGAGTACAATGATATGGATGCCAAGACGTACCTTCTGCTGCGCTTTATCACTACCTACATTCCAAATGTCTGAAATAATGCCAAACTAATTAGTAGGTTCAGCTCCTGTTATATCAAGAGCACCCGAAGCCAAAGTGGGTCATAGTCACACAATCAAGCTGCAGCTTTCATTTGTCCGGCAATGGAAGCTTTCTGAATTTAGCTATTTTTCATGTTACAATGTCCTCACTATTATTTCCCTTTACAATGATTCCTCCTTGACCATTTTGAAGTAAAGGTATACTGACTCTACCTATGAGCGGAGGTGCTACTTTTCACTTTACACTGGTGCCAGTAATTTGTTCTCTGAACAACTTCATTTATACCTGTGTGTTGGATTTGTCTTTTCTTTGCATGGATAAGCTGTGGAATATAGTGCCAGTGGTTTTCAGTGACAGTATACCCACTTCTTCTTTGCTTGGATATGTTTCAGCAGAATGCACATTTTTAATCTGTTACATGTACCTCTAGTTGTCTTGGGCTGATCCCATATAGCCAAATTTTTGTAGGCAATTTATGGTGGAAAAATCCTAGCCTGACCCTGGCTCTAGATTCCTATTATGCTATAAGTTTAGGTCTTTCACCACTAGGCTGAGAATTATGGCCTCATATGGATGCAAAATGTGCCTGGATTACATTCACTTAAAACCGCCTAATGCAATGTATTTCCCCAAAACTTTATAGCAACACTAAGGCCATGTCCACACGGCACCGGTTTGTGGCCGGTTTTTCAGATGGTTTGTGGTTTTGCAAACCGTCTGAAAATCCGGCCGCAAGCTTTTACACGTGCCGCTATGGAAAACCCGTGCAGCAGTCCCCACTGCACGGATTTTCCGCCCGGAGGTTTTTCAAACCGTCGGCGGCCCAAGAAACATTGCGCTTGTTCATTCTTCCGACCGGTTTTCGGATGGAATATGAACATATCGATGGGAAGCGGGAGGGCTTTTCTTTGCTAATCGCAGAGAAAAGCTGTCCCCCTGTGGCCATGTGAACGGCACAAAAACTGAATACCGGTCAGATAAACTGACCAGTATTTGTCCTGTGCTGTGGGGACGCGCCCTAATATTATGAAGGAAGCAATATTTTTACAAATCCATCTCAGAAATTGCATTTTAGTGCAATTTATTGTTAATTGTATATATGTTAGTTTAGTTTTGTTTAGTTTTCCATAGTAAGAGCTAGCTCAGAAAGTGGAAATTGATATGGATTCAATACTAAATTCCATGGTATTTCATGAGAATCCTTGCCATAGTTTATATGACATGGATTTTTCATATGCTATAATCTGTAGTGCATAGAAAAATAACTAATGTCACTTAATTTGCAAAGATTCTGTGCAGTATAAGTCAGATGAGCGAGTTATTCTGTGTAGTTTTTGCATGGAAACATATTGGCAGACAAGACACAGATTACCTCTTTTGAATGGGGCTAATTTACAGACAAAATCCACTGCACAAATTTTGGTGCAGATACGCAACAGATTTTTCCTATGTGAACAGCTGGAAAGAAATACTAAGTGCAGTATGGCCTGAACCTGTCTGTATGCTTTCTGAAAAATGTACAATGCTAACAGCAAAGAAATGTCTAACCACTTCCCCACTTGCTTCCCTCCCCTTTACAGCATGCAGTCTCACACACACTTAGAGACAGCGATGATACAGCCACATCTGCTCCTCCCCTCTTCTCCATTATTCCATTATCCGTATACTCTATTACTCCGGACAGATTTTATTTAATACTGAGGAGGTTCCTTAATATTTCAATGGGTTTTCTTACTACAAGGATTAGCTTTCAATGTGTAGGGAGCGTTAAATCAAGACTTTTTCCAAATACATTACTATTTTGATGTTACCTTGGTCAGGAGATAACCGAGATTTTATCTGCTCTAAGTGCACACAGGTTTCTCGCTTCCTGACTAGACAGTGAGCAGGGAATGACTTCACCATTACAAAGTTCTGCGGGCAAATTAAAACTATAGGGTGCTGGCCTGTGCTAGATGTTGGGCTGAAAAGACGCCAGACTTCTGGCGTAGCCCCGTTCATACATGTCACCCATAGTCCCCTCCTTGTAGGAAATTCAGCCCACTCCATAACTCTTTGCACCCCCTTTTCTGCCTGGGATGAAGTGGCGCTCTACGCAGTCGCCTACCGTCCCGGCCTTGTCAGCAGCATATGCTGTTCTATGGACATCGCTGCTTAGGATGTGAACAGCTCATGAGCAGTCTTGTCTATGGCATTTGGCCTATCTAATTTTATACACATGTATTATCTGTTTTAGACCCTTTTGGAACTCATCTGCCAAAAAGGGCATGACCTTAATGCAGCAGGGAGTGGTTTAGTGAACAGGGCTCTACATGTGGTGACATCAGTGTCGAACTTGAGTGTCTGGAGCCCAGCAAAGAAGTTGATTCCTAGAGCTCACCATTGGAGTATATTTCTGGGGTTCAACCTACAGCTCCTATAAATGACTGCACATATTGTATTCTGCTTCTACCTTTCTGCCTCTCTTTCCCTGTCCTTCTTCCTGAAAAACAGCTCCAAGTCTGCCATGTCCAAGGGACCACCATGTCCAAAGGTCCATCAGGCATTTCCCCTTCTCCCTGTGGGCCAGTGTGATCCTGAGTGAAATGCACCAAAATTCAGGCAAAATTCTGATCAGGAATCTTAGGGGGACATGTATGAAAACTGTCTTGGTCTAAGACTTTTCTTGTTGCCCATAGCAACCAATCAGAGTTCCCCTTTCATTTCATATAGTGCTCTGAAGAAATGAAAGAGGATCCCTGATTGATTGCTATGGGCAACAAGAAAAGTCTTAGACCAAGACAGTTTTCAGACATGCCCCCCTAAGTGTAAAGTCACCCAACAGTAATTGGTGTAACAAGGTACAGAAATCAACAAATGTGCCAAATTTATTAAACAGCCTGAACCACTGTGATACATTTGGTGTATTATTTGGCTGCCTAGTCTAAGTTTACATTGTCTAATTATTAGATATTTAAAAAAAAAATCTGTTCCATTGTTTCCAAAATACTTTAAATTCAATAGCAAAAGAGGTTCATACCAGGTGACACTGATTAATGATGTTGTGTTGAATTCTTTGTTTCTGTAAATTCTGCATACATCTGCCGTACTGGAGCATGAGGCCTTTCACATAATTACAGAAGATACAAGCAAGGTGAGATATGAAAGGAAAGGGCTGAGCTGTTGTTAATCCAAGATGTTTTTGCTTCAGGATAAGAGCATTGACAGCCGACATGGCAGACCTAGTACGGCAGAAATCTGATGACTTGTCGCATCCTATGACAGCAGCATATTGTGAGCAGTGGGTACAGCTAAAATAGCTGATACCACTAATTACACACCTTTAGCCACCTTGTTCTACAATCCTTTGTTTCTAAAATGTTGCTCTTTTTCCTCACATTAAGCTGCAACACACTTAGGCCGTGTTCACACGGCTTATTCCCGACGGATTTGTGCGCTCACAAATCCGCCGTGAATAAGGGGCGGGACGGAGGCGTGGCCGGAGCGCGGCGGGGGCGGCGCTCCCCGGCCCCATAGACTTGCATTATCCACGGCGCGTATTGCGCCTGGATAATGTGCATGTCACTTTCTCCCCCCGCGGCGGATTTGCCGAGCGGGGAGGAGCGACGGAATCCACTGTTCTCTATGAGAGCAGTGGATTACCGTAATGACAGGGACGGATTGGCACCGTACTGCAGCGCAAATCCGTCGCGCAGTACGGCGCCAATCCGTGGCAAAATAAGCCGTGTGCACGAGGCCATAGGGCGAATGTATGAAATTTGGCACAGAAAAATCAGTTCTAAATCAACAGAGAGGAGAGTAGAATGCGACAATATGTATGAAAGAGCGTTGTGCGCCAAACTTTGTCTCCGGAGTGGCATGGATTTGCATGGCAGTTTTGTGCCAAACTTTGCCGCATTCTTGATGCATTCAAAAATGTTGTGCCTGGCACAGACTGCGTCAAGTTTTGGCATCTATAAAACAGGGCTATGACAGTTTTCTTGGCTCAAAGTACGCCATGTCCCATTAGAGCTTCACCATTTTTATGGTGTATTTTGCACCAAAAACTGTTGACGCCCTATTCTCTATATAAATGAACTGTAGTACATGGAAACTAGGCATATTATACGACGGCCACTACATGCTATGCGCCTACATTTTGCTATGCGTCTAGATTAGGCACATCAATTATACTATGCAAGGTATACCACATTACTGGAAAAATGGACATAAAACTTAACCTTTAATAGTCTAGTAAAATACGGACTAGCAATAAGCTATAAGATGCAAAAGAAAAGAGGCTTACACTAAATATACTAAATTAAATCCAAATCTAAAAGGTGTGGGGACCAAAGTAACCCTATTAATTCCTATGCTACACACTGCCTATCAAACAATATGGGGACATCGTCCTAATAAAGACGGCTCCACTCAGAACCTTGACTATAATGCCCTGGTGCTTCCTGATAAAGGGGGGCCCAAAAGATATTAATCCAAAGTCCCAAAAATAGTCCCAAAAAGTCCCAAAGTCCCGACACGTTTCCTCCTAAGTTCTACAGGAATTCCTCAGGGGACAACAGAGTATATGTAAGCAGTAGGGTCACACATAGATATAGTCAATAAGAACACAAATGCATAGATTGCAGGAACATATTCAGACAAGATGTCCTGGATATAAGTATATATGTTAAATCAATGACTGAAGCAGGGGCACCAAACAGGCAAGTATGGGGTAAGCAATGGTTAAATCAAACTTACCCCAATAAGCCCGTATAGGGCATAACCTAGCCAACTTACGTGTCACTGTAATGAACTGGAGTGTAGAAGTAGGCTGCTGTCATTGATATCTCAGAGTCCCACCTGCAGGTGTTTAAATTATCTGCACACTGCAAACCCAGTCAGAAAAAGTTCACGTGCCAACTGATTATTATTATTATCATCTATTTTGGAGTGCCCTTGATTCCAGGGCGCTGTACATTTCAGGCGGGTACATAAATAATATTGGTCAAACAACTACAAAGTGACAATAAGTGACTAACAACTGGTACAGAGGGAGAGAGGTCCCTGCCCGTGAGGGCTTATAATCTACAGGGAAGGAGGGAAGAGACAGAAGGTGAGGGGCAGACAAGTTTGTGGGGTGGAGCAGTGCAACACGGTTAATGTTGGTTATAAGCGATCCTGAAGAGGTAGGTTTTCAGGTTACGGTTAAAGCTAATGAGAGAGAGGAAGAATCTGAGGTGGTTTGGATATGCGGTTTGAAGGACAAGTTGGGTCAAAGGTTATCCAATGCAGCGGACTGGGGTTTGCTGTGAGAGAGTGTAGCCATTGACAGTGATAGAGAGATAAAGGTTGGGAGGGATAAGAGTGGTGAGGCGTGGGAAGATTAATAAATCAGTTTGTCAAGAGTTGTAGGAGACGGGGGTGAGAGAATGGAAGGAATGGATTGAAAGCAGTAGGGATGAAGAAGGAAGGGGACATCGGGCCGGGAGAGAGTGTGTCATCAGCATGCAGGTGGTATTGAAAGCCGTGCGAGGCTATGAGCTGACCCAGGCCGAGTGTGTAGATAGAGAAGAGTAGTGGGCCCAGGACTGATCCCTGGGGGACACCAACAGACAGTGAGCGAGAGGAGGAGGTGGAGCGAGAGTGAGAGACGCTGAATGTCCGATCAGTGAGGTATGAGGAGATCCAGGAAAGGGCCAAGTCCGTGATGCCAAGGGAGGAGAGGATGTGTAGCAGGAGGGAATGGTTGACAGTGTCAAAGGCGGAGGACAGGTCTAGGAGGAGAAGCACAGAGTAGTGGCGTGAGGCTTTGGCAGTTACTAGGTCGTTGGTGACCTGGGTTAGGGCGGTTTCAGGAAAGTGGTGGGGACGGAAGCCCGATTAGAGCGGGTCAAGGAGAGAGTTGGTGGAGAGATAGGAGGACAGTTGAAGATGGACGTGTTGCTCAAGGAGTTTAGAGGCGAATGGAAGCAGTGAGATGGGGCAATAGTTGGACAGTGAGGAGGGGTCAAGAGATGGTTTCTTTAGGATGGGGGTGATGTGTCCATAATCTCTGTCCAGTGGTAAGCTAGCTATGGCCATACCCCACTCCATGGTGCCAAAGCACTTGATACTCAATACTCTGCTGAGAGCTTATCTGCTCTCACATTCAGTATGTGGCATAACAGTTTGAAGAAATGTCTCATGAAATGCGATGAAAGTACGAAAAAGACAGAACTAAGACTGGCCATTACACTGGACAAATAAATTTCAAGTGTATCATCTATCTCTTTGGAGGGGATTAGGTGCTCTGCATTAGAAACATGGGGCTCTGGCCACTATAAAGATATGTACTACATAACCTGAAGGTAAGTAAAAAGTGGTCATTCCATTTAACTGGTGGAGGAAGCTTGTTCACAGTATTGGAAATAGTTTGATAACAAGTACTAAGGACGAAATGTCAGTTTTAAGGCACATTAAATGAGTGTATAGTGCGCCTGAATGAATGAACCTGTCAGAAATCTGGCATGGGGTATACCTTGGCAAATAGCAAGTTAAGTAAAGCTATCTCTAACTCAGTATGATGTACTGTCTCAAATCAAAAATTAATCACTGGAAAGATAGACATAAAACTTAACCTTTAATAGTCTAGTAAAATACAGACTAGCAATAATCCGTAAGATCCAAAAGAAAAAAAGCTTACACTAAACAGACAAATTAAATACAAATCTAAAAGGTGTGGTGGCCAAAGTAACCCTATTACACCCTAAGCTACAGACTGCCTATCAAACAACATGGGGACATCGTCCCAATAAGGATGGCCCCCACCCAGAACCTTGACTATAATGCCCTGGTGCTCCCTGATAAACGGGGGCCCAAAAGACGCGTTTCCTTCCTAAGTTCAACAGGAATTCCTCAGGGGACAACAGAGTATATGTAAGCAGTAGGGTCACACATAGATATAGTCAATAAGGAGAAAAATGCATAGATTTCAGGAACATATTCAAACAACATGTCCTGGATATAAGTATACAGTATATGTTAAATAAATGACTGGGGCACCAAACAGGCAAGTATGGTTTAGGCATACTATGTTTCTAATGCAGAGCACCTAATCCCCTCCAAAGATAGATGATACATTTGAAATGCATTTATCCCAGTTTAATGGCCAGTCTTAGGCCATGTTCACACGGCTTAACTGCGGGGCGTAATTTCGCCCCGCAATTACGCCGTGTGGACGCGGGCGGAGCGGGAGCGGGGCAGTGAGTGGGGGGCCGGCACTTCGCCGGCCCATAGACTTGAATTGCTAGCGGCGCGAATTTGCAGTTAGTAATTCACATGTCAATTATCTCCCCGCCCGGCGGCTTCGCCGGGCGGGGAGAGGAGACGTAATCCATAGTTCTCTATGAGAACTGTGAATTACCGTAATGAATGGGCCGTTTTCGGCCCGTAATTGGCGCACTTCGGCGCGTAATTACGGACCGAAATACGGCCCATTTTAAGCCGTGTGAACATGGCCTTAGTTGTGTCTTTTTCGTAATTTCATCACACTTCATGAGACATTTCTTCAAACTGTTAGTAAAATTTAATGTTTCATAAAATGCATCAAAGAACTTTTAAAGTTATTTTTGTGGGATGGAATGTAAAGAAAAAAAACCCAAAACAGTTATCTTTATTGTGTCACCATAAGGGCATGTTCACACGACGGATTTGGCCGCTGGTTTGGCCACGGGTTTCGGCGTGGTTGCCGCGGCCAAAACCTCGTCCAAATCGCGACCAATTTAGTAACATGATTTCCTATGGGAAACCACGTTACTGTTCACACACCGCGCATGTTTGCCGTGTGTGTTTGAGAACTCTCCTGTCAATTCTGACAATGAGTCCTTAGCGCGGTGGCCACGCGGTGTCGCCACGGGTTTGGCCGTGGCTTTTGGCGCGGATTGTGCGTGGCTGGGCCGCGGTTCACGGCGCGGTATTCCCCCTGCCTATTAATTTGTATGGGGGAAAACCTCAATGCCAGCCGTGGCCCAAACCGCGCCCCACCCGCGCCGCGACCGCGCTCATAACCTCGCCACGCCCGCAACGCAAACCTGCGTCGGGAGACGCGAGTTTGCGGTGAGGTTTGGACAAGGTTTTGGGGGCGCCAACCGCGCCAAAACCCGCGGCCATACCCTCGGCGAAATCCGCAGTGTGACAGGGCCTTAAGGCTATTGTAGTGCTATGGATTTTGGTCAATTTTAAATTTAACCCGAATCTGAACAATTTGGCATGGATCAGTCCAAATTGAATTTTGATGACAAGCACAAAAAATTTATCCTAACTTTTACACTAAGTTGTGGTTAGGGTTCTTCCGGGGCCTTAGAAGTACATTTAAAGTTTTGTGGTGTTTCCGTTCCAACAGCGCTCCCCTTGTGGCACCTTGTCTGAAGTCACTTTCAGTTAATGTAACGTAACGGTGTTACGCTAACTGGAACTGATGGGACATTAACGATCACACCCTAACTGACCACACCCTGAGAGCACTGCTGTACCAAGATTGCCATGGACAGTGAGTTAACCCTTAAAACTCTAAACCTAACCCTTAATCCTATTTAGATTTAGGATTACAGTTATGCCTAGGGTTAGGATTAGAGTTAGAGAAAAAGTTCAAGTTCGGGATGTCCCAAACTTTTTTCACAAGTTGATTTAAATAAAAAAGGGATCTTTTGAACAACACGAATCATAGTGACACCAAATTTATGCAGTTCCTGTTATGTTTTGCTATTTTTATAAATTAAAAATAAACCTGTTAATGAGGCTATGCTAGGTCTTTATTTTTGCAAGTTCAAAATAGCTTTTAATTGGTACCTTTTGAGTGTTTATACAGCTTGTTGGTCACTTATATTTCTTTTTGAGTGGAACGGTGAAAAGACAGCTTTGTCATTTACATTGTACCATGTGGGATAAAAATAATGTAATAATGTTGAAGCTTGGACATTTTTATTTTTTCATTGCTTATATTTTTTTTAATGGACAAAGGATTTTTTACAACTTTTAATTTTTTTATGTTTTTGAGACAAAAACTATTATCCTTATAGGGTTTAATAGAAAACCTGTGTGGATTTCATTAGACGCCTAACTACCTTGACACCCTTCAGCACCACACAATCACTTCACAGAAAAAGGGTAGCCAGGTGGCAGAGGAAGTCCCTCTCACTGTCTGAGCGTTTAGGTGCCACGGCCCATATTGACATAAGCACCTAAGCAATAGAAGTAATCTCTGATCCTATCTGTTGCAACACACTGTCAGCGGTACTCTAAAGCTACTGCCCTTGTATGTGGAGTGGGTTCAGCTACCAAGCCAGCAGTTCCATGCATCCCCTATGCCATCTGCAGTCAAAGTATGACAGATGGTGCCAACGGGTTAACTCTGTTCAGGTTCAGCATCAGAAAAATTGAGCCACTATAAAAATACATTAAGAAATAATTTAGCATAGAATATTGGTAGTGTTTAGATTTAAAAAATAAATGATTTTCAAGTCTGAAAAATCACTTCAATAACTGCTCAAGTGTGTATTATGCAAAGCAGAGCTTTTCTAATTGTAGTAGAAGGGGGTGTTTAGAGATGATTTAGTAATTTGTTAATTATTTAGATGTCCTACTGAGAAGAACGGATTGATTGACTAAAATGTACTAGTAAATTGGACAAAATATTCACTATATTTGCCCTCTTGGAATTTGTCATGTATTAATGTATACCAACATGGAAACACCCAGGATTTAATTACGATTTCAACACTGATCAACAGAAAAGATTCTTTAAAATAAAACTGAGAATTATTCTCTACAAAGTGATCCATAGTCATTATACATATTAAACACAAGGTATAAAAGTGTATAAATATGCACTGCCTAAATCAGTATTTAATGGAGGAGTCGGAGGAGTCTCTGGCAGCACTTATATGATGAGTCTCAGTGAGCGAGTCCATGCAATCCCTTTTTAATGTTCTGCACACATTATTTCTCTATTTGATTGAAGTCTGGACTCTGACTTTGCCAATCCTGGAATTAAATGGTTATTCCAATCTCTAAACTTCCAGGCTAGAAGATATGTGTGGCACTCTCCATACTGTTCTTTGGGAGTCCCGATTACAGATGAGAAAATGTGCTGAGCCGAACTTGGAGCCCCGAGAATGGGCCCTGAGAAGTTCACTGGTGTGAAAAATGAAGCTTTTTCTGCAGGTGCAACTTGGTGCACAGTGGGTGCTGATCTGCTGTTTCAGACACATATCTGATAGCCACTTGGTTCATTTTGGCAGTAAGCCACTCCAATATAGGGTATCGGATCAGCCTCGTGCACCTCTGTAGCTGAGGATCACATCTCACATGAATGGCACATGGGGCTTCGCAGTTTCCATCTAATTAATCTGCAGTAGTGCCATTTGTTCATTCACAATACACTTTCACCACAGCAGCACACAAACAGTTCACAAATTGCGCAGTTTTAAAAATAATCTCACCTTTGGTCGAAAAGCCAATAATCATGTTTTTGCAACTCTGAGAAATTACCCCCTTACTTATGACAGCAATGAGGGCTACATATGCAGACAGCCTATCACACTCCTTATATACCCACCAATCCAGCTGACCACACGTGACTGAACTATGCGCTGCCGACTATTAAAATTGGAAGTGGTCATAATAATGTAACTTGGCTGTGTAGTTCCCATTACTAGTAACAGATGACTATTGAAACATCTCCTGTGTTTAATGGCAATCAAGCCTCTTTGGAATACAGTAAGTCACAGATCACAGAGCATAAACTTTGGGATAATGGCCAGTGCCCTCCTCTTTGTAGAACTCACCCTGCAGCCATTTAATACACTGATTCTTATTTGTATGCTATTATGCTTATCATTATTCATAGTATTGTTGCACACGTAATTAGCTGTGTTCCTCTTGTTCCTCCCCCATGTTATTACAAAATGCTCGGCATCCACTGCCTGGGGGAGTATATCATTAGTACATTACAATAAATGATGGCCTTAAGTGCTATGTGAGTGGGGAAAATAACATCTCCACTTTGTAATGAAACCACAATTGCATGTGCAGTACTTGCTGGGGTAATATTCTCCATGCTTTATTGCGGTGTTTATTCGGAAAACTTTATTTACAGTGTCTTCAGCTCGTAAATTTATACTATGCAGAAAGTAGCAGTGGATTAAGTGTTTTTTCGAGCCTTGAGGGATTTACTTGATGTAGTTGTTTAAAACATGTGAAGATTGTTTTTATTTCTCATTCCTATGGAATTGCTGTAAATTATGTCACCCAGCAAAGGCTCTGAGGGATGATTTAAGGACTCCATAACTCCTGTCTGTTTTTTGACATTATTCTAGCTGGTGTGTGATAAAGAAAAAAGGAATATATATACCTGACTTGTTTGTTTCTGGTTGTCAAATGTTCACAAAAGTGGGATTAAGTTGATGTAGAGCCTGTTTGTAATTTGCTAGCAATACACGGGGGAAAAATATATTTAACAAAAGTGCATATATTGTCAGCATATTACATCGTGTAGAGTTTATTAAACTTTTGTAACGTGTTGTAGGTTTTGCTTTTATAAGGGTGTAAAGTATGAGAAATTGACCTAAAGGCGTTAGGATAGGTCTACACAGCAAATGTCAAAATGCCATCTAAAATCTGAGAAGCTCTTGACAGCCACCTTTCACTCTGACTAACAAATAAGGGACCTTATAGAATATTTTACAACAGGTTCTTTTTAAACCAGAAATCACATCATTTATATGATAGATAGATAGATAGATAGATAGATAGATAGATAGAAAAATGATAGATAATAGATGATGTGCCAAGCGGGTTTGGTGACTTGGTGTTCCAGGGATGTCAGGGTGGCCAATCCTGCAGTATATCCAAGACTTTCTATACAGCTGAGAATGACAAGTGTTTCCCCCGGGTTTCGGGGATTTGGGGGAGAAAACAACATTTGTAATGGAGGGTTTTTACCTTTGCTAGTTAGTTTGGCTGCCATGTAGCTAACATGGGCTGTCTTTCCCTGAACGGCTGTAGCGTTGGTGGGGCCAATTCCCCCCAATTTCCCGTTTAGGTCTTTCTGGACCCTAAAGGCCCCGTTCACATGGTTATTTAAAGGCGGATTTTGCGCCGTATTGAGCGCACAAATCCGCCTGAAACGGGGGGGACGGGGGCGGGGGCCGGGGCGTCCGGCGGTAAAAAATGTCAGTCACTTTTCCCCCCGGGGGATTTGCCCAGCGGGGAGAGCGACGATTCCACTGTTCTCTATGAGACAGTGGATTACCGTAAGACTCCCACGGATTGGGCCGATGAAGCGCAAATCCCGGGGCGGAATCGGCGCCAATCCGTCGGCAAATAAGCCGTGTGAACGAGGCCTAAGACTTTTAAAACCTCTTGCTCCAAGTTTTCCCTGGGGGAAAAAATCTAGACTGCGTTTGGGGCCCTTTTTTTCCCAGTGCTACAGGCAGGGGCTAGAGAGAGGACCCTGAAACAGGACTGAACCGACTTATGGGCGCTATGGGGCTGCAAAAAACCGGTGGTGTATGAACTTTTGTTGTATTATTAAGCTGAAGTTAAGCTATTATTTTGTTGAACGGTAAACGGCTGCTGTTAAGGACTAGGACTGCAAGGACTTTGTGTTTTTCCTTCCATTTTTCTTAATAAAACCTTGAGTGATTTTGCTTCTAATGCCCCTTGTGCTGACCTTTTTGTCAAGCTAATTCCCAATATATATAGATAGATAGATAGATACAAAGATAGATAGATATTGTCATGAGTTGCCCCGCAGTCCACATGTCGGACTACGGGTGCACTCGTAACCCCTCTGCCCATTCAGCGGCGGTGACGAGTGCTACCGCAGTCTACATGTTGGGTTGTGGGCGCACTTGTACTACCAGCAGTTATTTTTAACCCCGGCTGCGCTCCTGCTTCCCTGCTTTCCTTTGCCAGCCGGTGTACGTGTCCCCACTCCTTAGGGCATGCGCGAGCTGGCTCTATGAGATTTAAAGAACCAGCGTGCCAGTAAGTGGTTGATTGCCAAATACTGACCCTATATATTTGGGGCACCCCCTACTTCCGATCTATATGCCCGTCCATAGAGATAACATTTCCCAAATACGTTCCCCGTTTGTCATGTTCCTGACCTATTGTTACGTCTTCTGACTACAAACCTTTGCTGCCTGCCCTGACCTTCCTGCCTGTCCCCGACTACAACTTTGCTTCACGATTCGGTACCTCGCTGCACCACAGCTTCCATCACAAGCAAGTCTCGCCGGTGGTAGAGATCTGGTAGGACTCCCGCCTCAGCAAGCTCAACCTGCCTCGCGGCGGGTCCGGGGTGAACACCGGAACCTATTTAAATTCCGTTCCTTGGCATGGCTCCTACAACCGCTTGCAGTGGTCCAGAGGATCCACTACTCCAGTCGTTACAGATATGTGCTTCTATAAATAAATGTATTACATACAGTGAAGGAAAAAATTATTAGATCCCTTGCTGATTGTGTAAGTTTGCCCACTGACAAAGACATGACCAGTCTATAATTTTAAAGTAGGTTAATTTTAAAAACATTGGTGTAGAATATCAAAAATAAAATCCCCAAAATCACATTGTTTTTAAAAATTTTGGATTCCCAATTGACCTAAAAAGGGGAAGGGTTTTTTCAAATTTTATGTCGGGTTTGTGAGAAAAACATGCATATTTCCCGCTTAATAGTATATGTAAATCTCTCTCTCATGCTCTCTCTCTCCCTTCTCTCTCTCTCTCCCTTCTCTCTCTCCTCTATATATAAATAATAATATATATATATAATATATATAATATATAAAAAATATAATATTACTATTAAAATTTAAACCTGAGTTTACATACACTATAAAGCAGACACATATGCATGTTTTTCTCACTACTGACATAATCAACAAAACTTTCCCGATACAGATGAAAGTGGAGCGTTGAAAGCGGGGGATGCCATACACACCATCATAATACATATATTCAACTGTATAACACACATGTATATAATATTTTTATATAAATAATATAAATATATAGGAGAGAGGAGAGAAGAAGAGGAGAGAGAAGAAAGAGAGAGAGATTTACTTTACTATAAACAACACATAGCATTTTTTTTCTCACTACTGACATAAACAAATAAACCTTTCCCCCTTTTTAGGTCAATTTTAGGTTTACCAAATTAATTTATATTTGTAAAAATGACAGAATAGTGAATAGAACATTTTTTAAGGCTTTTTAAAATTACTTTCGCAAATCAAACATTTACATACTTTTCATTAGTTTTTGGCAGCTTTCCCCTTTTAAACTTTTTTGACTTGAGTCAAATTTTTGGGACCCTTTCCACAAGCTTCTCAAAATATTTTGGTAGGAATTTTGCGCATTCCTCCTAACAAACGGGGGTAACGACCATGTTTGAGGTCCCCTTTGCTCCCCAAACCTGCCTTTTCAGTTTTGCCCATAAATTTTTCAAAGGGATTGAGTTTAGGCTTTGTGATGGCCACTCCAAAACATTGACTTGGAAACCTTTAAGCACTTTGTAACCGTTTGGCTGATGCTTCGAGTCTTGTCCATTTTTTGGGGACCCATTTCCCCCCAAGCTTTTAACTTCCGGGTGATGTCTTAGATGTTGCTTTATATTGCCACATCTTCTTTTCCCTTTTGATGCCCTCTATTTTTTTTTGAAGGGGACCAGTCCCTCCTGCAGCAACACAACCCCACAACAGATCTGCAAACCCCAAGTTTCACAGTTTTGGGATGGTGTTTTTTAGGCTTCCAACACTTCCTTTTTCTCCAAATTAATATTCATTTTGGCCAAACAGTTTTAATTTTTTTTTTCTTTAGACCCAAAAACATGTCTCCAAAAATGTTGCTTTGTTCCTGTGTACTTTTCAAATATTAATCTGGCTTTTGATGTTTCTTTTGGGTAATAACTTCTTCCGCAGAGTGGCCATTCACTCTTTTAAAAACATACTCATTTTAAATGTAAATGACACAAACTTTTCCAGCTTCCACCAGCATCTTACAGGCTTTTGCTTTTTTTCTTGGTTTATATGTAAGGGGAACAAAGCAGGGACATCCTGAGACACAGAAACCATCTCCTTCCCGAGGGATGATGGCTGGACATTCCCCCTCCCGTTTTTTTACTTGCATATAATTTTGATAAGATTTAAAAAAACACCTTTTAGATATCTGGGAAAATTTCACCCGATGATGAAACAGACTGTGCAAGTCCCCCCAATTCCTTCCTGAACTTGGCTGATTTTTTGACTTTCCCAGTGTTACACACAAAACAGTTGTTTCTGGTGTATATAAAAATCATCCACAAGTGTGTCCTAATTTAAATCAAAACATTACATCTTATAGGGGCCCTGTCACAAATTGTTTAAAGGCAGAGAAATTTCTAGTGATGAAACTTTTGACTTTGAAAAAGTAAAAAAAAAACCCTTTAAAAGATTCTCCTCTCTCTCATAATTCTGCCATTTGGCAAATCAAAATAATTTTGGCAACCCCTAATTTGATTAAAAACACGTAAGGTTTTTTTCGATTTCACTTGCAAAATGAAAAAACCCGCATATTTGGGGCTTTTTTTTAAGGTATGTAAACGTCTGGGTTTTAACTGGTATTAAAAATATTATATATAATATATAAATATATATATAATATATATATATATATATATATATATATATATAAATAAATATATATATAAATCATATATTTTTTAATATATAAAAAGCTGCTGTAGGTTCACATGGTAATAAAAGTGATGTATTGCTTTCCTCTTATTGAAAAAAAGCTGCTTGTCTGTTTAAACCTTACTTTACAATTGCTATTTTTTTTTAGAAGCTTTTCATATGATTCATTTTTGTGATTTTGCTTTATTTCCAGTCCAAGGCTTTTTTTCATACTGTCTTAATATTATGCTATTCCTTAGTTACAATGAAACCTTTTCTATTTCTTGCTTTCCCTGTTATATATTGTCATGCTAATCATTTCCACTAAAGTGATTTATTCTTATATTTAACAGTTTTCTAAGGTTTAAGGATTTTCAATAAAAAAGCAAAAAAAGGCCCATTGAGACAGAAAATTTTTTATTGAAATTTGCTTTTTTTTGGGCAAAGGGGTTAATAAAAGGGTGTTTTGGGAATTAGCATAAAAAGAAATACAAATTTTAATAATTTTTTAAAACTCCAATATCAAAAGGGCATTATGGGGAAGGGCTAAACCCCCACAGCGCCCTCTGTTGATGAAAAACAAATCCTCAATTTGTTTTTTTGACCCACCGAGTCTTAAAGAAAGCAAAAAGGATTTTTAAGCCAACCCCCAGAAATCTCTCATCTGCAGAAAAACGCCTGTTTCGGGATTGTTTTTCCCCTTTTCAGTGCAGAGCAGACCCAATACTGGCTGCTGTGGGGGAGGCATCGAGTAGCTCAGAAGGGAAATCCCCCCTTGGGGGAGAGCACCGAACGAAGGGCTTTCCCTTTCCCATAATCCCTTTGGGATAGCAGAGCTAAGTAAAAGGGGCGAAAAGGAAAAAAAACCCTCTAAAAGCCTTTCCCGTTCGGTGCTCTCCCTAAGGAGAGATCTTCCCTTCCTGAGCCACTCATTGCCTCCCACACAGTAGGCTTGTCATAAATAATTTCATGGCCCCATGAAAGTGAAACATCTGAAACATCACCAGTTCCTGTTTTGCACCATATCAGCAGGCCCCTTTTTTTAATTTTGACAGGAGTACTACCAATACTGCCCTGATGGGAGAACTAAAAACCCTTTTAACTTTTGTTTTAAAGGCGTGTTTGATTTTGAAAACACCATCATTTTTATAGCAATTTTTTCCCAAGGGAAATTGCTTGTATTGCTTGCATTCCAGTGAATTTGCCAGTAGAGAAAGTACAGGCTAGAAGCAATACAAAAATTGAAGAAGTTTCAATGCTTGCACAAATGCCTGGGCCCTCTCACCCCTCACATTCAGGGAAACAACACACCCCTGAATTCAAAAAAAAAACCCAAAGAAAACAGGCTGGGGTAAGATGAATAAAAGTAGGGGGAAAAACCCCTTTTTAAAGTCCTAAAAGGGGCCCTTTTCCCTTTTTTTTTTAAATTTGGCCCCCTGAAAACCAAATCACAAAAATTCACTCTGTTGAACACTGCTTTTCCCCCCTTTAGTAGCCCGGGGAGAAACCCTGGGTGACAAAATTTTGTGAGGTCTTAAAGAGGACTTCACTCTGTTTACAGGCTCCTGACCACCAGATCAGGAGCAGTACCCTCTGCTTTAGGGCCCTCTTTTTGCCTTTGAGGAAAATTGGGGAAAAGACGGGAATGACACATCTATAAACCTTTTAAAAGGGGTTTGGGCCCCTACTACAGCGATTCATCATCCCTTTCAGTTTTTTTTAAAATTTTCAGGGGTTTTTACTCCTTCTACGGTCGGGCAGGGATGAGCTGCTGGGGTAACCAGGTCGGAAGCTATAGCGACCGGGCACGGGCAGCCTATCAGGAGAAAAATTTTTAAAAGGGTTAAAGGGGAAAACGTTGGGTGGGGAATCACAGCATTTATATTGTCTCGTGTGATTATGAAACCTCATCCACTTTTTTCCATGTATTAGAATGTGCCCAGGTGAAAAAATTTTCAATGCAACTTCAGAAACCTTTTATAAATAGATTGTGTTTTATACATTATGTAAAAAGCTATTGAAGGCAATAGTATTTTATAAAAAATACATAGTAATAACTTTTTCCGGTAAAATATGTCTCAATGGTAGGAGAAAAAAAAGCATTTTGTAAGAAAGTAAATACATAAAGAAGCAGCAAACAAATCACATCTGGTATTACTAAATCAGGGTCTGGAAAATTGCTAAATCAGAAGATAAAACAATCAAGTGCATACAAGATAAAGGGAAAAGTATTAAACTGACTTCATCCTGGATTATATTTTATAGATCCCAGACTGTGATTATCCACAGTTCAAATGCATTGCTTCTGTTTAAAAGGCCATGAGGTCTAAATACGTCTTATAAATATGTCCTAATATATTGGGTGTCATACACCTGCAGAACCATGTATAGTGGATTGCAAAAATATTCATACCGCTTGAAGAACGAAACTCTCTCAAACACCTTAGGCAGATTCGCACCACTCACACACCACACCGAATCAGATGTCGACAGCCTTGGCACATGCCTCAGATTCGCTTTCGGCAGCGATGTTCCAGGTGTGTTTAATGTCTGCAGAGAAAGTCATGGCTACCTGCAGAATTTCTGCACTACAAATTCATGCTCAGGACCTAACACACTGCGCCAAAGAATATTTCACCTCCTTCATCTCAACACTACATAACGACCCAAAAGGGCTGTTTGATACTTTCAACTCCTTCCTCAGGCCAAAAACCCTTCAGCCCGGGTCACTGACCTATTTTGCTGAAAAACCTGGCTACTCACTTCAAAGAAAAAATAAACAAAAATTCGGCAATACTTCACTTCTCAATCCCCAAGAAATGGCCACCCACTCTCCCCCCCCCGCCGCCCTTTGGGTCTGATCTTAGCTTTTGAAAAAGGGATGAGCGTTAAATTTAACAAAGTTGAAATCGGCACGGTTTTTGGGTTTCATGGGAAAAATTTCCCAAATCACACATAATTTAGTGAAAATCTGCGCAAAATCTATTACTATCGCCCCAAATTTTCTGCGCTTTCTGTCATTTTGGGGGCCACAAATCAGCTTAGAGAATAGACCCGGGGTAAGCGGGGTGTGCACGTCATGACGGGTGATGTGTAGGGTTTTCCCTTTGGCTGGAAAAACCACATGACCTCTTTTTGGGCCGAGAACACCCCTTTTCCTTTCACCCATCAGTTTTCCCATGCCCCTCATTAGAGCAGGATGTTTTTGCAGATCTCTCTCAATACACTCAGCTCAGCTCAGAGACACAGTTCCTTTGTTCACAAGACAACTAGCTTTTTTTTTGTGAACATTAAACATAGGTAATTAAAAAATTTCATTTCTTAGCTAGTTGGGGCGAACTTTTAAAGAAGAAACTAGCGCTTTTCGGGCCCGCGGGGGGGGGGGGGGGGAACAGACAGGCGAGGGGCTTTTGAAAGGAGAGGTTTTATTTGCAGGCCCAGACTCTGCTTTGAACCACATTGAAATGGTTTTTTTTAAAACCATTTTTGGCCACACACTTCACACCTGAGGTAAGATGTACCTTTAATTTTGTGCACCCCGGGTTTTTGTTAAAAGGCCCCCCTTTGTACTTAAAATTAGGATACAGAAATTATCTAGAACTGCTGTTTTTTTTTTATAGGGAAAAAACCCCACCTTTTATTTTTCCGTACACAATATAATTAGGTGATTTTCACTTTGGCGCAGGCCAGTTTTTTTAAAAGGGCCCATTTTTAATTTAAATTATGATACAAAAAATTTTTGCTATAATTGTTTGTTGTATTTAAATTGGGTGAAAAAACCACCTTTTTATCCGTAAAGATTTTAAAAAACGTATGCCACTTTGGTTCGCCCCAGTTTTTTAAAAATAGCCACCTTCTATTTAAAATTTTTTGATACAGAAATTTTTAGTTACTGTGGGGTTGTTTTTTCATTGGGCAAAAAAAAACCGTTTGTTATCCGAAATAATTTTTAAAATACTTTATTCACATGGTGGGGCCCCCTATTTTTTTTTCAAATACCCAATTTTTTCGAAAATTCATAAACAAAAAAAATTTTTCAAAGCAACTGTTCTCGTTTGCATTGCTGAAAAAAAAACGAAATTTCTCTCCGTGTAATTTTCCTAAATAGTTTTTTTTTGCGCCCCGGTTTAATCTCAGTTTGGAGCAGATAGCGCATTTGTAGGATATTTTTTTTTGAAAACTATAAATTCCTAGGCCCCTTCTGGGCAAGTTGTAATTCCCTGGGGCTGAAGAAAAAAATACTGTTGATTTTGTCTTATGGGTTTTTCCCCAGAAACCCCATTTCACAGGGAAATTTTCTAGAAACATTTTTAGTTTCTAATCCTAGTTGGTGTAGGAAATTAGAGGGATTTTAAAAATAGTGTGTTTTTCCGTCTTTTTAATAAGAGACTGCCAAAAACTCTTCCCAAAATTTTTTAAATTTTTTTTCTTTCTGAACATGGGGCGAAAAAGCAAAGGGGGTAAGGCCGGGGCAAAGGGGGGTAGGGCCCTTAAAAGGTAGAGGTAAAAGAGAGGGGCTCCTTTCCCTGCGGCACAATACGCTAGGGCCCGTGGAAACGTTGGTTGCAGACCGTCAGGCCTGTCCTTGCGGTTCGGTTTCCCGGCAGGAAAGTCAATGTACCGGGTTTAAAATAAAAAAGGTGGTTTTAAAAGACTCCCTTTTTTGGGACTTTTTTTTTTGGGGGTCATGTATTTGGGGGTCATGCGTTTGGGCCCCGGAAACCGGGGTAGTCTTTTGTCCAGGAAATTAAAAAGGTGGTTCCCAAAAACTCCTTTTTTCCGGCACTTTTTAAAACTGTGGGTCATACAGGTTTTAAAGGGGCAAAAGCTGCGGGCCAGGACAGGTTTTAGTCAAACTCCAGTTCAACTAAAATTTGGTTCAAAGACTTTCCTTTTTTTCCCACAAATTTTTAATCTGTGGTCATGCAGATTTTAAAGGGGCATGCTGGGGCCTGACAGGGATATCCCCATGTCAAGTTTAACTAAAATGGGGGGTTGAAAGACTCCCTTTTTTTTCCGGGGACTTTTTAATCTGTGGGTCTGTAGGGTTTTTAAGGGCATGCTGGGTCCAGGGCAGGAAAAGTTTGTCCAGTTTTAACTAAAAATGGGGGGGTTCAAAGACTCCTTTTTTTTCCCGGGAAATTTTAAAACAGGGTCATGCAGGGGTTTGGGGCTCATTCGGGGGCCCCGGGCGGGATAATTTTAAATTTTCCCGTGGGAAAAAAAATGGGGAGTTGAAAGACTCCTTTTTCCGGCACTTTTTTAAACTGTGGGTCATGCAGGGTTTTAGGGTCCCCTGCTGTGGGGAAAAGGACAGGGATAGGGCAATGTCCATTTTAAAAATAAAATGGTGGGGTTTAAAGACTTTCCTTTTTCCCGGGACCCTTTTTTTAACTGGGGGCAAAGCAGGGTTTGGGCTAAATTTCGTGGCCCCGGGGAAAGGATAATCAAAAAGTCCAGTTTTAAGTAAAAAAGATGGTTTTAAAAAAATGGGGGGGGGGGGGGGGGGCTTTCTGGCACCCTTTTTAAATTTTTGGGTGATGCAAGTTTAAGGGTTATTTCGTGGTAAAAAAGACAGGGATAGTGAATGGTCTTGACTTTTTTTTTCTGTGACTTTTTTTACCCTTTTTGTTTGCCTATGATTAGCACGTATCCCCGTTTACTGTTGTGGGGTGTTAATTTCCCTTCTCCCCCCCCCTGTTTTGGGGGTAAGAAAAGAAGGTGTTGGTTTTTCCTCTCCCATAGACTTTTAAAGGGCCCCGCGGCGATAAACTATTTTTCGACTAATCGGAAAAACCCCTCTTGATTAAATTTCCGATATCGACTATGAATCTTAAAAGAAAGGGTTTACCAACAAACGCTCATTCCCCTACCTTGACTGACAAAAGGGAAAAAAGGGTTCCATGCTTCCCCCCTGTTTTGCTCAACCCCACCCACCCTTTCTTTTTAGGGGGACCCCCCCAAATTTCCCCCCACCATGTCCCTTAATTTCTTTTCCCGCTTCCCCTTCCCTCCTTTTTCCCCTACAAAACTGTACCCTCTCTCCCCTAAATATTTTCCCCCCTCCTTTAAGCAAAGCCATCCCTAACCCTTTTCTTTAAAAAACCCACTCTGGACCCATCCTGTGTGCTAATTACCAACCAGTCTCTAACCTGCCCTTCATCCTAAAAATCCTGGAAAAGCTTGGTTTTAAATCCCGCCTAATCTGTTATCTTTTCTGCTACTCTCTTTTCGATACTCACCAAAAACAGATTTTTCCCCCACTTTACACTCCACCCGGGAAACGGGTCTACTAAAGTCCCCTAAGGTTCCTCACTTCTAAACCTCAGGGCAACTACTCATTGGGTTTCTTTTTTTTTGGGTCTCTATACAGCATTTGACAAAGGTAGATCACCATCTTTTGCTCAGCCCCCATTGGCCTTTCCAAATTTCAACCCCCTCTCTGGTTTTTCACCTACCTCTCTGAAACCCCCTCCTTTTGTGTCTCATTTTCAGGGTTTTAAATCCCCTTTCCCCTTGCTGTTTTGGGGGGATCGGGTCTTGGTCCTCTGCTCTTTTCATTTAAAACAGCCCCCCGCTGGGCAAACCAAACAGCAGGTTTGGCTTCCAGGACCCTTTCTCTACGCCCCCTCTTTAAAAAGAAAAACACCCTCCCCTCCACAAAACACCATGTCTGGGCCACTGTCTCTGACATCATATCCTCCCATAACTGAACTTCTTGTCTCTTTGCCATCTACTAACCAACCCCCATCAGCCATTTTTTGTCTCAAATTTTTTGGGACCACCCCTAACTCCCCAAACAGGTTTCCCCGTCTTGGGGTTATACTAGATTCGGGTCTGTCCTTCACTTTCCCCATGCTGCAAAATCCAATCCCTTGCCCCTCCTGTCAACCCCCGCAAAAAGAAAAACATCTCCAGAATTTTTTCCCTTTTTTTACGTGGAAAACAACACAGACCTCATTTTTCCCCTTTTTCCCTTTTTCGCCTTGAAAAACTGTAAATGCTTGCTTATTGGTCTCCCTCTCTGTAAATTCTCCCCTCTCCAATCGGTCGTGATTGTAGCAGCCAGGTTCATCTCTCTTTCCAGCCACTTTTACTGATTTCTTTTTGTCCTTGTCAAATCACGAAAAGGGGTTTCCCTTACAGTAATTGGGTACAATAAAACTCCTCACTATCACACAACGCTGCAAACCCTCCTACCATCTCCTCCCACATTTTGTCTACCCCCCACCCGATCTTTTTTGTTCTGCCCGATTATCTTAGACTTTCATTTTCCCCAGTCCCCCAATCTCCCATGCCCATTTTACAAGATTTTTTTACTACCACCCCCAATTTTCTTTGGACCCAAACTATGATTTAGGCACATGCTTAAACCCCACAGTTTAAAAATGCGGGCCCGAGAATACATATTTTTAGGCAGGCCTACCACAATCCCTAATTGCTAACACCCCACTTTTTTACTCCCTGCACTTGGGCACTCAAAGGCATTTACTTGTATATAGATGTATGCTCTGGGTGGGAGGCTCATCCACTTTTTATGTTGACTCCCATTTATTTATGTAACATGGCTGGACCAATATGTAAACTGAGCTCTTCTCATCCTTCGTCTCACCCATACATCCTTAAAGATTGTAAGCTCTTGCAAGTAGGGCCCTCACACCTTGTGTCTGATTTGTAAGTAGCTTTTTACTGTGTAATGTCTGGTTTATCTGTACTTATACCATCTAAATTGTAAAGCGCTGCAGAATATGTTGCTGCTATATAAATAAAGATCATTATTATTATTATTCTATGGACATTGTTTAATACTCAAAGGGGTTTTGCCACAAAATCATTTAATAATTTCATACCTGCTTTGTCCGGCTTCAGCTATCAGTGTGCGCAAAAGGGGACGTGTATGATTTGTTTGAACTGCATATCATGTGACCCAGCAGGCTGACATCACTTTACTTTTCTCCACAGTGTGCTCACTATAGTCAAGCAAAGGTCTTGTTAGGTAAAGCTCTAAATTATAAAGTGCTGCAGAATATGTTGCCGCTATATAAATAAAGATTGCTCTTATTATTATTAATGAACTGTTCCTCATTACTGCTACAAATTAACAAGTATTTCTGAAGTGTAAGGCTATATTCACACGGCTTATCCACGGCGTAATTGCGGGGACGGATTTCGGCGCAATTATGGCGTGTGCACCAGAGCAGGGACGAGGCGGGGGGCCGGCAGCTTGCCGGCCCCATAGACATTCATTATCCACGGCGCGTATCCCGCCGTGAATAAATGACATGTCACTTTCTTCCCGTTAGCTGTATTTCGTGAGCGGGGAGAGGAGACGGAATCCATAGTTCTCTATGAGAACTGTGGATTATCATAATGACTGGGACGGATTTCAGCTGTAATTTGCGCAGTGCGGCGCGAATTACGGACTGAAATCCATCCCAAAATAAGCCGTGTGAACATAGCCTAATTTTGCAAATCAAATAACATACTTTTTATCACTTTTAGTCGCATTGACAGCTGTAAGTCTGTGGGGTATCTCTCTACTACATCTCTACTACATTTACATCAAGGGGCTGAAATTTTTACCCACTATTCTTTGCAAAATAGCTCTAGCTTAGTAAGATTGGTCGGTGAATGTTTGGAAAACACAATTTTTAAATTTCTGCAAAGTTTCAAAATTTTAATTTAGGTTGGCCATTTTTTTAAATGAATATTTTTTGAATTCCCCTTCCATTGTAGTTTTGGCGTATGTTTAGGGTCATTGTCGCTGTGGAAAAGTCGAAGCTACCTCAAACTTTCTCCATACAAATTCATGCTCGGGGACTTATCACACGCCTTCACGCCCCAAAACAAGAATTTTTCACCTCACCATCCCCAACAACACAAAAACCCCCAAAACATCTGTTCGAAAACCTTTCCCTCCCCCTCCTAAGGTCTAGACTCAGCCCCAGTCACTGACCTCTGTGCTGAAACCGCCACTCACTTCAAAGAGAAAATTTAAAATATCCGGCAAAACATATCTCAGTCCCCAAATAATCCCCCATCCCTTTCCCCCCCGACGTCCCTAATCTCTCTCAGCCCTTGACCCCGACGACAGAGAAAAGTGTCCGGCTTCTTGTCTGCTCGCCCCACCACCTCCCTTACGGACCCCTTCCCAAACCCACCTCGTCCAGCCCTATTTCCCAGCTGTCCTCTCTAAACCTTTACTGCAATCTGTAACCTCTCTCTCTCCACTGGGATTTTTTTCCATTTTCCTTCAAAAAAGCCATCAAAACCCCTTTCACTAAAAAAAGCCCTCTTGGACCCCCGTGCTGCTAACTCCCGACCAGTCTCTAACCGCCCTCATCTCTAAATCCGGGAACGCTTGGTCTACTCCGCCTAATACGCAAACTCTCTACAACTGCAATCGGGTTTCCGCACCCAACACCCAGGGGGGAAAACTCCCTTAGTTAAATCCAAATACCTCCAAACCCAAAAAAAATTCAGGGTAATTTCCGTTGCTGTTCTCTTGGATCTCTCTGCAGCTTTTGACACTGTGGATCCCCCCTTCTCCTCAGCATGCTCAGTGCCATTGGCCTCCAGGCCCCGCCCCCTCGCGGGTTCTATCTTACTTGTTTGATCGCTCCTTCAGGTCTCTTTTTCTGGTTCATTCCTCTCCTCCCCCTTTTGCTGTTGGAGTTCCCAGGACAATTTGGTTCCTCCCCTTTTTTTTCATTGTCACGCCCCCATTGGAAAAAACCATAAAATGTTTGGTTCCAGTCCCATCTCTATGCGGATGACCCCCCAATTATACCCCTCCTCCCGTAATCACTCCAGCCCTGCTACAAAACACCATGACTGTCTGTCCGCGTCTCTGACATCAGTCCTTCTCCCCTTGAAACTAAACCCACTAAAATGAAACTTCTTTTCTTTCCGCCACTACCAACCAACCCCACCCTGAATTTTTCTTTTTTTTTTTATGTGGACCACCCTTTCTCCTAGGGACGGGCCCCCTGTCTGGGGGGGATATTAGATTCTGATCTGACCTTTACCCCATATATCCAATCCTTGCCCGCTCCTGTCACCTGCACCCCAAAAACATCTCCCGAATCCCTCCTTTTTTCACCGGAAACAACTCAAATTTTATTTTTGCTCTTTTTCTTTTCGCTTTACTATGTAAACCCCTTTCTTTTCAGTCTCCTCCTTTAAAACCTCCCCTTTCAATCTTTTCCCCGAATGCAGCAGCCAGCTCATCTTTTTTCCCCCTCCAACGCATAAATGAGCCTCTACCCTGGTCATCACTGCACTGGTTGCCCCTTCATACAGGGGTTAGTATAAACTGAGCTTCTCACTCATAAAACTCCCCAATGCTGCCCTCCCCTACATCCCTCCTCGCTCGTCTCCACCCGACCCTCTCTCCCGCCTCTGCTGATATCATTACATCATAACATCAAAACCCCTTATGCCCCTCTCCAAGATTTCACACGTGCTGACAATTCTCTGGAAAATTTGCTACCACAGGCGATCAGGCACATTTACAACCTCACAGTTTTAAGAGGGCCCTGAAAATAATCTTCTCCCGGCCCACCCAAAATCCCTAACGCTACACACACATTTGTCACTCCCTACATAGGGCAAAACACAGGCACTTATCTGATATAATTACGTCAGGGGGGAGGGTTTTATCCATTTTTATTAAACCCCCCCTATTTAGAAACAATGGACCCTTGAAACGGACTTCTTACCGATGTTTCACCCATAAAACCCCAATAGTGAAGCTCTCACGGCAGGGCCTCACCCCCTTGTGTCTCATTTTTAATACTTTTAATGGGTAATGTCTGTCTTTACCCTTTAATTTTTAAAGTGCTGGGAATTTTTGGCGCTATAAAATAAAGATTATTATTATTATTATTATTTTTTAATCTTTTGCAGCTTTAAAAGTTTTTTCCGAATTTCCCTGTATTTAGCACCATCAGTTTCCTCATCAACTCTGACCAACTTCCCACTAATGTTCTCTAACAAACTTCACAAAACAGCTGTAGTTATAGTAAGGATAAATTACATAAAGATGTACTCCATTTACTGATTAAGTCACACCATATTTATGTATCAGAATACAGGGGGCTGAATACATATGCACAGCACACTTTCCAGTTTTTAAAGGGAACCATCTCTAGGGTTATGCCACCTGCTGGGGGCAGCACAAGCAGTGCCAGACTCCTTTTTCAGCGCTGGCCCTTTTTCGTAACATATAAAGTTTTCAGAGCAATTAATGCCAAATCTGCATTTGCAGTCTGCTCTGCCAGAAAAGAATCCAATTAATTCATGAGCAGGTCTTAGCCCCAACCATCCGCAACTATCCCCACTCACAGTTAAATAAACCTTTTACTTTGAATAGGTAGAAACCTGCGAGTACCCAGCTAGCTGTGAATGGGAGGGTCTTACGCCTGCTTAAAAAATTTAAGCAGCCCTTTTTTCTGGCAAACGGCTGCAAAGAGAAAATTTTTAGCATTAAAGCTTTGAATACTGCATTTTTCAGAAGGGAAAACACTGATGGAAACACAGTTTTGACAGCTTTTGCATAACCTATGGGGGCAAACCCAGCGACAGAAATTCAAAAAATTTTGGATAGCAGTTTTCATTTTCTTTACACTTTGCCCTTTCTACTTTTTGTTGCTATTTCATTAAAGGGGTTGTCTCCTAAAGAAACATGTTGAAAATTAAAGGGGCCAAAAATTAAGGATGTGGGGCCCCTTTTTCCATTTCAAAGTGTATGGGTTTTTAAAAATTTGGATTACTTGTGCTTAGCAAAAGTGTTGTTTACTGGTCGGGAAGCATTTTTGTCCGCCCCGGGGCGCAGACAGAACGGCATGCAAATGAAAAAGGGAGTGAAAAAGGTCCCGGGGAAAGCGGGGGGGTGTGTATTGGCAGCAACCAGAGGAGGGGCCCACGGAGGAGAGGCAGTGAAAAAAGGGCGGGCAGGGGGGTTGTTTTCAACCCAGGCATCGGTGGGGGGGGGTGGGGGTGTCGCAGCTACATGCACAAAAAGAAAAAGGAGAGAGATCACTGACTGCAAGTCAGTGAACAACCAACCCCCCCCACACTTGCTTGAGTCAGTGCCTCTCTTTTTCTCCTTGTATGATGCTGCCTAAAACCCCCACGATGCCTTGGTTTGATAATACACCACCCCTGTGGCCCCAATAACACAACCCTCCCCGCCTCTTCACTGCCCTCCCCGGGGGTCCCCCTGCCAATAACCCCCCCCCCCCCGCCCCCCCCCTGCCTTTTCACTCCCCTCTCCTGGGGGTCCCCCTGCCAAAAACACCCCCCCTGCCCGTTTTTTTACCCTCTCCTCGTGGGCCCCCCTCCCCAAAAACTCCCCCCCCCCTGCGGGCCATTTTTTTCTATCCTCTTGTCGCTGTAATACACCCCCCCCCTGTGCATTCCCAGGACCTTCACTCCTTTCATTGATGCGCGTTTCGTCTCCCCCCGGGCGAGATAGATGTTCCCCGACCAGTAAACAAACCCGTTGAAGCACAGTAACCCACCCCTTTCCTAAACCATAGCCTTTGCTTTTGAAAACCAAGGGGAAAACATCCTTAGATTTTTGGTCCCTACATTTTCAACTATGATCTTCGTAGTGAGACAACCCCTTTAAATATTAGTAAAATACATTGAAGCTTGTGGCTGTAGTGTTTAAAAATGAAGAACAGTTCAAGGAATATGAATTCTTTTTCAATCCACTCTACCTATATGGAGATATACATATATGTAAAGCACCACATCATGAAGTTATTGTCCCCAAGAAGTACTGTCATTACTGTTATACAGTTTATGACAAAACGTTGCTCAATCCTCTGTATGATTTCCTATAGAATCCAATGCATACAGACATACACAGGTTTTTGCTACATTAAATGTTCTGAAACTCCTGCACCTTACAGAATAAGGGCCGCAGCGCTGCAAACAGCAGGTCTGTCACTAGCTTGTACTACCCTCAGGAAGGGCAACATAACCTATGTGACAGGTTCCTTTTAATGATTGTAATGTGTATGTGCATCATTAGGACTGTTATTCTTTTATCTTTCTTTGAATTGTTGTTACTTTAAAAATATTTCTTTTTTAATAATGTTAGGAGCCTCCAGAGCAGATAACCAGAACAGGGAAAACAGACTGTGAGCCCTAACGCGAGGTCCCCAAACATGGCCCTGCTTGCTTGCCTGCCCGACTCTAAGTAGTCGGTGGAAACTGGGCAGCGGTCCTTACCCTGACTAACTGAACACACACAAACAGACAAGACAGACAATATAAAAATTGGGGAGTCAGAACCAGGTCAAAAACCAGACTGGACAAAGAAGTACAAAAATGTCAGACAGAGATGAGAGTCAAAGGAGAAGCATAAGAAATCCGCAACCAAAAAGACAAAGTATAAAGCACACCAGATATAGCAAAACTATCACCAGCAAGGACCTTCAGTAAGGAGGGATTTCAAATGGGAAGTCAGGGATCCTTCCAGAGCGTGATTGGACCGGCTCCCTGAGATCCAGATCCCAGCCTAGTGGTGGAGGCAGCTGTCAATAACCTCTCGTCTAATTCACCTACTGCTCAGCATGAAGCCAGCAGCAGACTGGTGTGGCAGGAAAACCTGTCAATCACAATTGACACACAAACAGAACCTAATCAGTCCGTGTTCAGACAGAACAAAAAGCATGCACAGAGCAACCACAAATAATTTCCAAAAGTGTCATATAGACAGAGGATCGCACTATGCCCTGAATAGGCACTGTCATGACAGCATGTCCCCTTTTATGAGGGGCCTCTGGACTTTCAATAGATCCACCAGGCCTGGGAGAGCTCAGGCGATGGCATAGCTTGCTAGGAGGCGAGTCCAATTTCCCAGAAGGATCCTTAACACATAGGTTCTCAGCAGAGTAAAGCTCTACAATACTCAGGGCATCACAGGGACTTACAGAACATTGTTTGTTTTTGAAGTACCTTTGGCCATCTTGGGCTTTTACCAGGTTCAGATGAGCCTGTTCCCAGACTCTGCACAGTCTTTTGCCCTCTTTTTCTAAGTTCCATACGGAAGATCAATCTGTAGAACCCAGCTCAGCAGGTGTCACCTACCACGCAGGAACTGGAGTTCCTCTGGCTGGGACCTAGGTCTGGCGGGGCAGGTCCAAAGAAAATGACCAGCTTGGCCACAGTACAAACAGGGCATTTCTCATACGATTGGCTCCTATTCCAGGGTGGGAAGGAAAATAACAGGTTTTTGTTAGGGGAGAAAGAAGAAGAGACAGAAGGATGGTGGGCTTCCGATCACTCCTTTCTCCTCTCCTGGAGCTTGATTGCAATGTGGACCACAAGAGCCATAAAATAGCACAATTCTTATGTGAAATGAAGGCTCACCTTCAAGTCTTCTGGCTTCACCGTAGTTCCAAAGTCCCGTGTAAATACTCACGAAGCAGAGCTCGGACGTACTGCAGTGCCACAGTCTAACGCACAACTCCCGGTGTAATCACATGCTCTTCGCTCATCAGAGCTATGCGCATGGCAGGAAACACCCAAATCCGGCACTGAAAGCTACAAGTGAGTAAACTTTATTAAATTCAATACAAGCAGCGGTACAAACATGTTAAAAGGCTGGCATGGGGCCAACACGTTTCGGGCTAAATATGCCCTTGTTCACGGCTAGTTTAAAAAAATGTAACAAACACAGTTTAAAAACAAGAACCAGCCAATTAGCAACTTGCATAATGATGACGTAAACATGTAGTCACTATAAATCGCAGGACAGGGTTTACGGACCTAGACACATACGTTGGGCATTCATTAATATATCAAAAGTAGATCACTTCTGTAATTTAGCCCTAGCGGTGCCCTGGTGCTACGTTTTAGGATCCAATAGGCTTCACTTTGTCGTAATTTCCCTACCCAATTGCCTCCCCAATAGGGGTTTTCAACAGCTTCTATTGCATAAAATCTAAAGCTTGTTATATCACCTTGATGGCATTCAATGAAATGCTTTGCAGCTCCCGATGTATGAGCAGTGTTTTTTTTAATGCTACTTAGATGTTCGCTTATTCTTATTTTCAATTTTAGTGATGCATATGAAACAAAAAGTTACACTATACAGCAGTTCCTAAATTGTGATAGCCATCATGTTGTTTATATCATTGAATGTGTAGTATGTTGCAAGAAGTATGTAGGGAGCACTATACGGAAATTGAAAATAAGAATAAGCGAACATCTAAGTAGCATTAAAAAAAACACTGCTCATACATCGGGAGCTGCAAAGCATTTCACTGAATGCCATCAAGGTGATATAACAAGCTTTAGATTTTATGCAATAGAAGCTATTGAAAAATCATATCGGGGAGGTAATTGGATAGGGAAATTACGACAAAGGGAAGCCTATTGGATCCTAAAACTTAAAGGGAACCTGTCACATAGGTTGTGCCCCCCTTGCTGAGGGCAGCACAAGCTAGTGTCAGACCTGCTGTTCCCAGCGCTGTCTCTTATTCTGTAAGGTGCAGAAGTTTTAGAGCATTTACAAATCTTATTCATGAGCAGGTGTTAGCCCTGCCCACTAAAGGCTAGCTCCGCCCACTGACAGTTATTCACATGTTTCTACCTATTCAAAGAAATTTGTCAGGTTTGTCAGTTGAGGTGGGCGGGGCTAGCCTCCGATTGGCCGGGTTTGAAAAAAACTGACACTCTGAAGGACTCTTCGAATGACTCTTTTCTGGCTGAAAACTGCAGATTTGAGCATTAAATACACGAAAACTACAGCATCTTACAGAATAAGGGACACAGCGCTGGAAACAGCAGGTCTGTCACTACCTTGTTCTGTCCTCAGCCAGGGGGGCAAAAACTATGTGACAGGTTCTCTTTAATACCAGGGCACCGCTAATGCTAAATTACAGAAGTGATCTACTTTTGATATATTAATGAATGCCCAACGTATGTGCTCTAGGTCCGTAAACCCTGTCCTGCGATTGGTAGTGACGACATGTTTATGTCACCTTTATGCAAGTCGCTAATTGGCATGTTCTTGATTTTAAACTGTGTTTGTTACATTTTTTTAAACTAGCCATGAACAAGTGCATATTTAGCCCGAAACGCGTTGGACTCGTGCCAGCCTTTTAACATGTTTGTACCACTGCTTATATAGAATTTAATAAAGTTTACTCACTTGAAGCTTTCAGTGCCGGATTTGGGTGTTTCCTGCCATGCGCATAGCTCTGATGAGCGAAGAACAGATGAAAACACCGGGAGTTGTGCACAAGAGCCATAGCCCGTTCTAAGAAACTCAGTGCAGTACTCCTCAGATGATCTTTTTCCTTGACAAATGGCCAAGAGCTGAGTTTCCACCAGAGATGCATGGTGTCACTTGGCATATATGAGCCTTAGGGACTGAAAAAAAAGGTCCAGAGAATTCCTCTCTGGAGTGACGGGGGAAGCTTGAGGGTCCGTTCTTGAGGGTCACCCTGTAGAAGGGAAACCACTATACCTACCAGTTGAGCCTCAGTGGCAAGTGTCTTAATCCTGAAATGTGTCAAACTTCCTGTGGTCCCCAAAAAAAGGGTCCAAGGGAAGCATTTTAGGCTTCCCGATAACGGCGGGTTGCAGGCTGGGTGCTACCACAGGGGATTAAACAGCTTGTAGCTGGGTGAGGAGATGTACGTGATTGGCCAGGTCGTACACTAAAATAACCAGGCCCTCTAATCTGATTAGTGAGCTGTAGAATAGGGTTCATACTAATCTGGTTGAAAGGAGGAAAAAGAAAGAAAATTAATGCCAGTGAAAATGTAAGGGGCCCCCGGAGCAGATAACTAGAACAGGGAAAACAGACTGTGTGCCAATGTAAAATAAACAAGAATGTTGGTAGGGGGGAGGTATGGGGTAACTTGCGGCAGCGGCCAACTACACCTGCCCATTGTCTGTGGCAAGCACCCACACCCACAGGTTCCCCTGTATCAGCAGAGGTGGGGGTGGTATGGGATGAACTTGCCATTGCCCGGAACAACTACCCTAACCTCCAGGTTCCCCTAGTATCCTCAGGTCCTCTTCATATTGCGGGTAGAGGTGTGGTGTGGGACTCTGTAGTGATGGGATGGTGCGCAGGCATCAATAACAGCAGACAACACAAGTATTCTGGGGAACTTCAGGCTTTTCTCACTGTATATTTCTTGTGGATGTTACATGGTTATGAAGCAAGGCACATGTCACTTACACACATTTTAGATCCTCTTTCTCTGGACACTTGGCGACTCTCTCAATCCCTTTCTGGTTCAGACCCAGTCCATCTGTGCAAGGTGTTTGGCAACACAGAACACACAGTCCACTCAATGGGTCCCTTGGCTCTTCCAGCAGTCCCCCAAACTGCCCCCCTGTAATTCTGGGTTGTCTCACTCTTCAGGGTCCACTCTGTCTGGATCTCCTCTTTCTCTGCTCAATCTCAGGTATGGCAGTGAGTCAGGCTGCTCTCTTCTGCCTCGGCCTGCCCTGTCTATTAGCACCTGGATAGACAGGGGTCCCCTTAACTTGCTGCTTTCAACTAGAACTATATACAGCAACCAAACTAATACTCCAAACTGCTACGGGGCTGACAACCTCCCTTCTATAACTGTCTGCCTGACCTCCAGCTCTGCCCCCTTCAGCTCTCCTGATTGGCTGCTTGCCCTAACTGTCCCAACTGTCACTCTGACTCTCATCTGTCACCAACTGCAGCTTCCCCCTCAAGCTCGCCATCCTACTCCCTGGTTTCCCTTGGCAACCCACTACTGTCAACATCCCAACACAAGTATTCCCCCACTTTAAAATGAAGCCATCCCTGGCTTACACACACACATTTTGCAGGGAAATAAAACATTTTGTATATTTGTGTTATGAGCACACATTAAACATAATACTGAAACATTGTGGGTATCCCCCGGGGGAAGGTCTCAGTCAGGCAGGTATATAGATATTGTCCCCTTAGACAGGCAGTTATAGAAATATAGGGTCACTCAGGCAGGTATATTGATAAACGGTCACTCTCAGGCAGGTATATAGATATAGGGGCACTCAGGCAGATATATAGGGGCACTCTCCGGCAGGTAGATGGCGATATGGGCATTCTCAGGCAGGTAGATAGGGGCACTCTCAGGCAGGTATATAGCTAGGGGCACTCTCAGCAGGTATATAGGGGTACTCTCAGGCAGGTATATAGCTAGGGGCACTCTCAGCAGGTATATAGGGGCACTCAGCAGGTATATAGGGGCTCAGGCAGGTATATAGGGGCACTCAGCAGGTATATAGGGGCACTCAGCAGGTATATAGGGGCACTCAGCAGGTATATAGGGGCACTCAGCAGGTAAAAACAACAACATTCATACTTACCTGCTTCCCGGGCGCGCGCTCCTCTTCAGGCCAGACCTCCGGCGCTGGGACACTCCTCCGGCAGCTCCTCGGGTGCACAGCCTATGACGGGCTGTGCGTCTGAGGAGAGGCAGCGTCGCGATGACATCACTTCATCGCAATGCTGCCCAGCTGAGCCGCACAGGGCCGTGGCGGGTCCTCAGCACTATGAGGACCCGGCGGCCCCGCTGTGTTGGAACTGTGGCTCACCGGAGGATCCAGCGATCCTCCGGAGAGCCGGTCCGACAATGTCTGTGGAGTAGGGAGCGCTCGCTCTCTGCTCCGCAGAAGCCCTCAAACAAGGCCCACGGCAGCGGCCTGGAGCCCGGCGAGGTTCGGGGCCCTGTCTGCGCCCCTAAGTGACAGGCAGAGGTAGGTGCCCTAGGCGATCGCCTACCTCTGCCTACCCATCGTCCCGGCCCTGGGTAGGGGGGAGGTATGGGGTATCCTGCGGCGGCGGCTGACTGAGCCTGCCCATTGTCCATGGCAAGCACCCCCTGTACCAGCAGAGGGGGTGTATGGGGTGAACTTGCCATTGCCCGGAACAACTACCCTCACCTCCAGGTTCCCCTGGTATCTTTAGGTTCTTTTTGTATTGCAGGGAGAGGTGCAGTGTGGACTCTGTAGTGATGGGGTGGTGCATTGGCATCAATAACAGCAGACGACAAAAGTAAACTGGGAAACTTCACGCTTTACACACGGTACAAATCTAGTGGACGTTACATCGTTATGAAGCAAGGCACATGTCACTTAATCACATTTTAAATCCTCTTTCTCTGGACACTTGGCGACTCTCTCAACCCATCTAGTTGTGACCCAGTACAGCTGTGCAAGGTGCTGGTGCCTGGTGACACAGGACACGCTTTGTCCACTCAATGGGTCCCTTGACTTTTCCGGCAGTCCCCCAAACTGCCCACCTGTAATTCTGGGTAGTCTGACTCTCTTCATGGTCCAATCCATCTGGATTTCTACTTTCTCTTCTTCTGTGTCAGTGCCTGCTCAATCTTAGGTATGGCAGTGAGTCAGGCTGCTCTCTTCTGCCTTGGCCTGCCCTGTCTATTGGCACCTGGATAGACAGGGATCCCCTTAACTTGCTGCTTTCAACTCGAGCTATGTACAGCAACCATACTTATGCTCCAAACTACTATGGGGCTGACAACCTCCCTCCTATAACTGTCTGCCTGACTTCCAGCTCCGCCCCCTTCAGCTCTCCTGATTGGCTGCTCGCCCTAACAGACCCAACTGTCATTCTGACTGACTCCCAACTGCCACCAACTGCAGCTTCCCCCTCAAGCTTGCCATCCTACTCCATGGTTTCCCATGGCAACCCACTACTTTCAATATCCCAACACAAGCATAACCCCTTACACCCTAACGCTAGGCCCCTCAAACCTGCCCCACCGGCGAGGACCTTGAGTCAGGAAAGGTTTTAAATAGGAAGTAAGGAACCCAGTCTAGAGTGTGATTGGACTGGCTCCTTGACATCCAGAACACAGCCTAGTGGTAGAGAGCTGTCAATAACCTCTTTTGTAATTCACCTGCCACTTAGCACTAAGCCAGCAGCAGACTGGTGTGGCAGGAAAACCTGTCAATGACAATTGACACACAAACAGAACCTATTCAGACCCTGTTCAGACAGAACAAAAAGCATACACAGAGCAACCACAAATCATTATCAGAAGCGCAGCCTCTGACATACCCTATGGACAGAGGACTACACTGTGGCCTGAATAGACACTATCATGACAAATAATTGTTATTAAAGGGGTTTTCACATCAATAACAAATATAAACAACTTCCTGTGCTGCGGATTAGACACATCAGCGAGTGCTGTTAACAGCACACCAGTTCTGCAAGAGTAAGAAGCGGTGGTCGGTGACCTAGGGAAGCTTTTCTACACAAGCGGGAGATAAGAAAATCTCTGACTCTGTAACGAAGCAAAACTGGAAAAGCAATGTACTTGGTAATAGTTTTTATTTACCTTTGCCTACATGTTTAAAGCTAATCATTGTGATTAGAATAGCTCCTTAAACCAAAGGCTACACAATAACTATGCCTATGACATATATTGCACGGCCAAAGATCATAGTGTCATTTTCCAGAAAATCTAATTCCATGCAGTTATGTTGCAACCTGCAAGTTGAAGCAGTCTAACTGTCTCCATTGATCCAGTAGGTTTTGATATCTGGAAACTGTCAGGTCATGGTTATGGCAACTTGCATATTGCAGTGTGACCGCAATTACTTTCATTAACCGAGATGCAAGCAGCATGACACAGCAGTTGTCGGTGGTGTGACATGTCGTGACCAGAGTCAGTGTTTACTCCTGGCCTTGAAAGACTTTCAGATATAGTGTTCTGCTAATATTAAGGATACATCTAGTCAAAAAAAAAAAATGTGATGGATAGTGTTGAGCTTCAATGCTTGGGTCAATAACAAGACAACAAGATAATTTCTATCTATATTTGATTTGGGTTAGTGAAATTAAATTTTAGTTGAAAATCACCCAACACAATCGATACCAGCACTAAGTAGGAATTAGTTGTTTTTTTTTTTACAGATTTGTCATGGGTTCACTTACTGTTTCATGGTAACATCACACCGGAAGTGATACCACACTGGGAGCACTGCCTGACCAGAAGAATGGTAAAACCCTGTAAACAACACTAACTCAAATTATGGTTAGGATTAGAGAAAAAATTAGGTTCAGGACGTCCCAAAACCAAATGTTTTTACAAGTTAAGTCAAATCAGTGTCAAACTGAATAGGAATCTATTTGCGCAACCATAATTATAGACATGGAAAGCAGCTGCTATTCCTCTTGGTGTGACCCACATCTTTGAGTACCCAGATTAGTTTTATTGTATTTGTATGGCTGCTTACAGTGTTATACTGATTCTTGTGTTCCTCTTTTGACCGGAATATTACTAGTGAACTCTCTGATCTTCTATAGACTTTCTGACAACAATAATTAAGAAATTAAATGAGCATTTTCACCTCATCAATAACCTCTTTCCGAGTGATAAACAATTGAATGTTCATCTGTTAACTTCTCTCCTAATAGCATAAAGTACATGACTGTGACACAAAGAGAAGACAGTCTCTAAGCACTATGCAAAGGAAAGATATAGCAGAGGACATAAGAGCTGAACATCAGTTTGTTCTACATAATAAGACACCCTTCTAACTACAAATAAATCCAATCAATATAATAGCATATAAGGATACATCAATATGATATAATGTACAGTGTTTCCTCAAGATTCAAAATAATGTAAAATAATGCACCTTAATGGGGTTCCTCATTTAAATTAATGGAGAGGAATCTCCAGTAAAAACCCACATTTATTCTCCAGAAAAAGTCACATGATTCCTCAAAACAGCAACAGTTCTTCTAGAAACACTTGTGCATAGTTTTTGAAGGAACTCAGCAGGGAGGTTGTTCCCAACATCTTAGAGAACTAACCACAGATTTTATGTGGATGTAGCTGCTCAAATCTGCCTCCTTAAATAATCCCAGACGAGACTCGATGATGATGATGATGATGAGATCAGGGCTCTGTGTGAGCCATTTATTCACTTCCAGGGCTCAGAAGTCAAAAGATAGTGACACAAGATGTTGATTTGTTTTTGATTTCCCTTTTGTTCATTCGCTTTACATTTTGAAAATTGATTTAAATAAACTATTAAAACTTCTATATTTGAAATCATTCTTACTGCACAACATTTTTTCCATACCTACTTTGTGCACAGCACTGTATGTTTGCACCAATCAGGTTTACATTCACTTATTGTTGACTTTTAAAAAATCGCGGGAAAAATTTGCTTTTAAGGGGCTTCTCTTCAGTGTTATTTTTTAAACAGGGTTTTGGCCCAAATGTTGAATAACAGCCAAAAGATTACTGAAGTGCTCTTCCCATAGATTTGGATAATTAGTAGAAGTTCAAGCTCACATCTTCTGAATTGTTTTATGAATTGTCCACTGATATTTTTTAGATATTTTATGGTTTATTTATGAGACATGCAGGATAGTGGATGAATTTTTCTTATTAAATATAAATAAAATTGGTAAAATTAGGAACCCAAAAAAAAAATTGGAAAACCCTTTCCTAAAAAATTGTAGGCCCCTTAACCCCTTTTTTTTTACGTTTGTTTCAATATTGCTTTTCCCAAACCCCCTTTTTCCCCAGACCCAAAAATTTTTTTAATTTTTTTCATGTCCCTAGAAAATATGAGGGATTTTATTTTGTGGGACAAGATGTAACTTATAATTATTTCATTCACCATGTCATTAAAAATGTGAAAAATAAACTTACTTGCGCCATGTTTGTTGGTGTTTTGTTTTATGTCATTCAATTTTCGTTATTAATGATAGTTTTTTTTATATTCTACGGGTTTAAATTTCGAATCAGAAATAGAAAATTTGTAGGTTTTCTTCCGTTTTTGGGTTTACCAAAAAAAATTTTTTTTAGGCCCAATTGCGTTATTTTTTCATCCACATATAGACAAAGTATTTGTCCCGTCCAAATTTTTGGTGAGGGTTTAAGAAAAAGGACAAAATCTGGATTTCCATGCTGTAAAAAAAGGGGGGGGAAAAAATTTTTTAAACCAAAAAATTTGTTGCTCCTTACAATTGAAATTTTTAATTTTTTGAAGGGTTTTTTTTCAAAGGGACAGCCTTTTCCAACTGTCCTAAGTTGTATTAAAGAAAGGTAAAAAAACCTTTTAAATTTGGGAAATTTTTGTCCAGGACGGAAAAAGGGTTTAATTTTTGTCCCCTAGCACAGGTCTTTCGGGGGGGCCTTTTCCGGGGACTTGATAAATGCTTATGTTTCCACTAAAAAAAAAATTCTGAAACATCTTCTCTGTGTGGTAGGGGGGCGTAATTTGGGAAAAGGGCCCACAAAAGAAATTTTTTGGATTGCCCCCCCCCCCCCCTTTGCCCACCTAAAATTAAAAAAAACAATAAAAAAAATTTAAAAAACCCAGGAAAAATGTCTTAGAAAAAAGGTAGATAATACAAAAGGGTAAATATTCACCTTTACTTTTCCCATCAAAACTGTCCCCAAAACAAATCCAACATTACTAAAAAATCCTATTACTTTAGGAAACCTGATTATACCGGGCGGGAACTTTTGACCAAAAAATTTGAGTGAATAATACCCCTAAATATTAAACTGACAGTAAAACAAAGACCAATAAAAACCCCCAATTTAGTAAATTATATAGGGGTTATATACTTGTGTACACAGGCTCTGGCAAAAACTGTATTTACCCCCATGTGCCCCTAAAAGTGTAAAAATTAAGTGTTAAGGTGCTCGGGAAAATTTGGGTTTATTAACTTTTAAAAGGCCACGGGTTTGGCCCCTTGTTGAGGAGCGTTTTTTTTCCCCTTTTTCTTCTCTATTGGGTCCAAAAACCCTCCATGAGGGACTTTCCTCCTTTCCACCACTCGTCCTGTAGAACTTAAAACCCACAAATACCTGAAAATCCTCACTTTTTTTTAATCTTTTTCCCCAAGTGGGCCCCCCTTTCACCCATGTAAAAACTCCCTTTTTTTAAGGGCCCAAAAGGGGTTTTTAAGAAATTCCCCCTTTGGAAATTTTGGGGCTCCCCCGTCGGTTTGTAGGTACCAACGGGGCCCCGGGCATTTTTAGTTAGGTGGGGCTTAGCACCCCCCGGGGGTAGCTAGGTAGTTGGGGAGATGTAAAGTTCGGGCCCCCGGGGCCATGAGCTTAGGGTTTCCCATGTAGGGAGAAGGGGGGCCCCCTTTGGAGCTTAGGCCACCCTGTAGGTAGAATAGGGGCCCTCAGTAGTTTTGGGTGGAAATCCTAAAGAAGCATTTATGCTATCTATCATGCATAAAAAAAATTTTAAAGACTCTCGGTTCACAATTTTTGATCAAAAGATGTTTTAGCTTTTCCACGATTTTTTAAAACGTGATCTCAAAATGGGGCCCAGTAAACCCACTACCCTTTTACCTCCAATAGACCCTTTCCCAGGGCCCTTCTAGGGGTTTCAACCGCCCTCCATTATACAAGGGAAAAAAATAAAAAAACCACACCGACTTGCAAGCTGATTTTTCTTATAAACAGCCTGTGAGATGGGGGTGGGCTTTGGGGGGGGCGGGGAAAACCCCAAAAGGGGAAAGCACCCCTTCTTCCCAAAAGGGTTAAAAAACCCAATGAACCCCAAAGTAAAAACGTTTGTTTTTGCACACAAAACATTTCTGAAAAAACAATATCCCAAACCTGGGTGCCACACAGGGCTGCGGCCCCAATGTAATTATCCCATGTACAAAACACAGATGCCCCCAAACGGCACACAAATGCAAAAATGGCAATCCCAACGGGGAAAACCCCTTTAAAAAAAGCTTTTATGCAATCTTTTATACATAAAAAAAATTTTGAGACCCCTCGGTTCACATTTTTTGATAAAAAAGATTTTTAAAATTTGCCACTTTTAAACCCCGTGGGATCTAAAAATGGGCATTTTTTTAAACTATCCTTCCCTCTAAATAGAGCCTTTTTCACGGCCTCCCCAACGGGGAAAAGGGGGACCTCCATTAACAGAGAGAAAAAATAAAAAAAAGCACACCGGGACTTGCAAGCCCCACTTTTATGACAGGCCGTTGGAGGGGTGGGCGGGTGCGGGAAAACCCCAAAATGGAAGCCCCTTTCCTTTCCCCTTTATGGGGTTTTAAAAATAAATGTAAAAAAAATTTCCCACAGAGAAAAAAAAAGGACATTACTTTTAAAATATAATTTTTATTTATTTAGCAAAAATTTCTAAAAAATTTAATCTACCCCTTTTATTCCAAAATTTACCTACAGTGTACTCCTTGAAAGGTTAAATAGGTTACAGTTCAGACTTGAAAAAAAATAACCCTTTTTCCATAAATCCTATATTGAGGACGGGGGGAAGTCCCCCCAAAAAGGGGGGGCCCCGTTTAGCCCAAAAATCAACCCAAATTTTAAACCAAATGGGAAAAAAAAATTTAAAAAACTATAACACACAAAAATATACTTTCCCTTTAGGGGGAGTATACAAAAAATTTTAAAAAAACATAGATAAAATTCAAATTTTCATGACCCCCTTTTTTCTTATTACTTTTTTTTTTTTTTTTTTTTTTTAAAAAAAACCAATACATAGGAAATTGCCACCCTTAAAAAATTTATGGGACAATGTTATTTATTTGATTAAAATTTAAAACCCGGATGACAAGTTTATGTCAATCAAACTAGCAGATATCCTATATACCGGGTTCTAAAAAGCGGAAGGAGAAGTTTGAATCTTGTTCCCCCGCCTTAAAGGGAAAAATTTTTAAAAAACCCCCCCAGTCACAGATGGAACAACTTAGTGATTTTTGTTTTATTTCTGCGGGGAGCCAATACTAGGTCTGACAATCACCAAAAGACCATAACCCTTTGATTGTTTAAATAAAAAACCCGGGCGGGGCCCCAAAATAGGAATTGCACAATCCCCAAAAAACCATAATACTAAGATATCAGTTTATATAAAACAGCAAAAGCAAAGCAGGCTTAATACTAATCTTCTCCCGCTATTTTAATAAAGCTGACCCTTTCCTTTTGAGTGGTCGCACTTTCCCCAAAAGTCTATGTTTGGTTTCCCCAAAATTTAATCCCGACGCGTTTCCCCCCCCCGGAAAAAGTATCCGAGGTTCATCGGGGGAAGGGAAAGGGCTCCCGGTCGAGCAAATCCCCCTGGATACCCAAAGGTACGACCCAAAATCATCAGGGGGCAAAATAGGAGAAAAGACTCCCCTATATAGTGACAAAAGTACATGCTATTCCTTTCGGGGTAAACCCGCCAAAAGTTGTCTGTCGTATCTCGGCTTTGTCTCACTTCAAAGCGGCATCCCGCAAAGAGCGGGGGGACCAATGAGATGGCTCCCCGCTCCTATTGTTTTGATAGTGCCGCGTCTAGCCCCCCTAAAGGGCCCTGTTTTTTTGGGTAAAAGCGATGGGGTATCTTGAGAACATACCAAAACCACGTTTGGGAATTGACCACACTTTTGTCAGAAAGATGATGGGTTTGGCCAAAAAAAAAGGGGGGAATGGAGTCTCAAAAAAGGCTCGGTTTGACACAAAATTATCTGGGAAATTAGGGGAATTTAAAAAAAATTCCCCCAGTAGACACCCATAAAATTTGTCAGATGCCATTTCAAAAATTCCATGTCAAAACCCCCACATATAGGAGTAAAAATCCCAAAAAACCCCAAATTTAGTAGGAATTCTAAAAAGGGGGTGGATGTCCCTTACAAAAATTTTTCCCCCCTTAAAAAATTTACAGAAGGGGAAAAGGAGAATAGCAGTACCCAAAAATTATCTAAAATAAACATCTTAGAGTAAAAAACCTAAAAGTTTAAAACCTTTAATATAAATGGGGAAAAACCATCACGCCCCCAATTCACCCTAGGGAAAATTTTAAACTTTAAACCAAACACCTAGATAAATATTCAAGAGTTGATCCCAAAATAAAGTTTGATGAAGAAAAAGGAAAAAGGGAAGAAAGGCAAAAAAAAAAAAACCCAGATTCACAGAAAACATCCGAAATAGATAGTTTCATTGAGACCTTTGGAGGGTATGTTTCTAGCCCTGAATATCCTTTTCGGGTTTCCTTTTAAAAAAGTTTTTTATCCTTGTTCGCCTCCCCTCGAAGTTTGCTGATTTTTTCAATCCCCCAAAAAATTTTTGGGCCCCGGGGGGGGAGATCCCCATCTTGTTTTAAACCCAAAATTTTATTTTGGGCCCCAAAAGGTTATCCTGTGGTTCCTAATGTCCCCCAGATGTTCTCCAAATCCCCTTTTTTTAAAGTTCTTATAGTTTTACCAATATACGGGGACACATACACAGGGATTTTATATAGTTACCCCCCCCAGGGAAACACAGTTCAAAAAATCTGAATAAGATATTCTTTACCAGTCACAGTGCTCACAAATTTTTTCCTTGTTTTCACATGGGGGACAGTAGGTACATTTTCCACATCTAAACATACCTACAAAGGGTTTTCGATTTAACCCAAAAATCTTCTTTTTTCCCTTGGGGGGAAAAATAATTTACTATGTACGATCCCTGTCTTTAATGGAGGACCCTCCTATATGTAATAAAAGGAGTTCACATACAATTCGCCTTCAGGGTCCTGACACACTGCAAAACTTTCCAGTGTCCCATTCAAAATTTTAAAAACAAAGATTTTGGGCATGCGGGGCATATGTCCCAATTTTTACGAAATTTACTACTTTCAGGGTTTTAAATCCCTTTTTCTAGGTACCAGTAGATTTGATCTATTAGATATGACCGCAGATTAAAAGCGGACTGTTGGACCTGCACCGGGAAAAAGCCCCCTCCTTTAAAAACCTACTTTCAGCTCCCTTGATTGTCTATAGAAGCCCTTCCCATTTGGGAGCAAATTTCCCCCCTCATTCTGAGGTATTGGCCTTTGGGTTTCCCTTTTTTAAACGATCTTTGGGTGATTGGCTTTCCCCTCTTAGCAAAAAATTTTTAGTCGCCGTTGGTTTTCTATAGGGGTTTGGTCTGCAATGCCCCAAAAAGGTTTGGGCTATCCAGATATTAATATCAAAAAGGTAGTTGTCTATCTTAAATTTAAATCGGGGAAAAAGGAAGTTGGAAAATTTTGGGGTTTTTATTTAACACAGACAAAAAATTTCCCCAAAACCCTTTCAAGATCCCTTTCCCCTAAAAATCAGGACACGTCGAAAGTAAACCCCCCCCAGAAAAAAATCTTGGAGGTAAATCAAATTTTCCCCCTTTTCGGTAAACCCGAGTCTCCCCCCACCAAACCCAGGAACAGATTTGCCGTATGTGGGAAACCCAAAGGGGCTCCCCATTGCCTGCCCCCGAGTGGGTTTGGTTTGAGTCGGGTCCAAAGGGAAGAAGTTGGGGAGTTAAAGTAAACCCCCAGTTTAAAAAAAGGACAAAGATATTATGATTTCCCTATTGGGTGAATTCCTCTCGAGTTGAAAAATGTTCCAATGCTTTAAGTCCCCAATTTTATGATGGATATATTTAAGGGGGTTCCCAAACAAAATTTCTGCCAATTTTTTTTCCTTTGGTTCCACACGATTTTTCCCGTTTCCTTAACAGGTCAGAGCTAAGTCTCTAAATTTCGGGGAAGGGGGGGCTTGTCACAAAATCTCTTTGATCTTGTCAAGGGAAAAACCCCGGTATTTGGGTAAGGGAATCAAAACCCAGAACAATGGGTTCCCCTTTAAAAGGGGGCAACCCCCTTGGGGGGTTTTTGGGAAAAGAAAGAAAGTGGGGGATTTGGGGGTTTTTTTGGGATAAGGAAAATGTGATTCATTTTTTTGGGATACCCCCCTATATCAAAAGGGCTTTTCCAACCCCCAATTCCCCCAATTCCTTCAAAAATATATTGTTGGATATTTTTTAAGATATATAGTTTATCCCTATTTCCCCGGGGGGGGTCCGGAAAACACTATTTTTTAATTTTTTATCCTGATACCGAATAACTGTATTTCCCCCCTTATCCGAGGGTTTGATGGGCAATGTTATCATCCTGTTCCAATTTCGAGGGAAGGCTTTAATTTCCATTTCCGTAAATTTTCCCCCCCCTCCCCCGGAAATCTCTCTATACCTGTTTTTCTCCAAAGTCTCAAGGCTTTTAAACTAAATTCAGAAAGATGTCAATCCGGTGTCGGAAAAAAAGGGGGCATGCGGCTACCCCTAATTTTAAATCATAACCCATGGGCCCGATGCCATTTTTTTCCCTCCAATAGCTCTGTGGGTTCTCACCCTTCAAAGTCCAAATTTTTCTATCCCAAAGTATCCAAAGCGAGACTCCCCGAGTTTAAAAATATTTAACCCTTCAATTTTTTAATAAACAGGGTTTTATCCTTTAACCCACTCAAAACGTTTAAATCTTGTAGTGGGAACAAATGAGAGACCCCTCAATAATACAGATTCTTCCTCTGATGTTAACACTCTTTTAGACAAATTTTTAATTTTATTTTTTCCCCGTAGCCCCCCCCTATTTTTTTCTCCCCCTTCCCCCTTTTCACCCCCCCTCCATCCCTTGTTTGGGGGACACGTCTCTTTTTTAAAAAAGGAAGAGGTGCTTGTGAGGGAAATGATGACGCAGAGGAGGAAGAGGAGGCAATATTTTCCTCCAGACCCCCTCGATATTCGTTCCGGGAGGGTATATTTTGACGCATAATTCTCTCTCTCCCATTCCATGCATTCCCTCTTTGCAAATTCCATCGTCTATTTTGTTGATAGGTAGGTCTACCCCTAAAATATCTACCCCTTCGCCGATCAGGACGTTTATTTTCAGCGTCACTATTTTCTGGATCAGAAGAAGAAATGTCAGTCTCTGTTAGATCCTTATCTCCCAGGAACAGATATGCTTTCTGATCTCGAAATTCACACAGGTCCCGATTAAATTGTTGATATTTTCTGGATTTTATCGAGTTCTGATATTTTTCAATTGCGTTCTGGAGGAGAGACTCTCTCCTTCCAAAGTCTGAGTCACCTTTAAATTTCAATGTTTTTTCAATTAATTCATTTAGGTGTCTAGATGTTCTCTCAAGTGTGTTTTTCTCTTCATCAAATAAGAGCCTCATTAACCGTACCGAACTCTCAGTTAGTTCCTGTTCCCATTTAGCAATAAGTTCCGGTGTCCTAGATCTAATGGCTGGGCTTGCATTCAATCTCAAGCCCTTAGGTACAACTTTAGCTTTGATATAATTTTCCAAAGACTGACACTCCCACCAAGATTTGATATTCTCTCGGTAAGCAATATACAGCTCATTAAAGATAGTTTTTAAATCCACACTTTCACACTCCTTATCCCTATTTGATAGTGAGAACACCTTATCAGCCTCAACTTGCCACCCCTCTCTTTGAATAGGTGTACTGAGAAATCCCTCCATCAGAAACAGAAAAAACTAAAGCAAACTTATCACAGATTCCCACCAATCTCCCGGTGGTCAGGAAGAAGTCCACATTATCAAGAAATTCACAGAGAAAAAAGTAAGGACATTACTCTAAAATAAAATGGTAAATAAAATGAGAATGCTTGGACTGGGGGAAAATGTGTGCAAATGGGTAGGCAACTGGCTCACTGATAGAAAACAAAGGGTAGTAATTAACGGTACATACTCAGACTGGATCGCTGTTACTAGTGGGGTACCACAAGGGTCAGTAATGGGCCCTATCCTCTAACATTTTGATTAATGATCTTACACAGGGATTACACAGTAGAATATCTATCTTTGCAGACGATACTAATCTCTGTAAAGTAATCAACACAATAGAGGATAATGTGTTATTACAAAGGGATCTGGATAAGTTGGAGGCCTGGGCAGGGAAATGGCAGATGAGGTTTAATACAGATAAATGCAAGGTTATGCACATGGGGAGGAAAAATCCATTACATGACTACATGTTAAATGGAAAAAGGCTGGGTAAAAGTGACATGGAGAAGGACTTGGGAATCCTAGTGGACAGTAAACTTAACTGTAGCAGCCCATAATAGGATTATGGGGTGTATTAAAAGGGGCATAGAGGCACATGATGAGAACATTATTCTCCCATATATACAAGTCACTGGTTTAGACCACACATGGAATATTGTGTACAGTTTTGGGCACCAGTGCACAGGAAAGACATTGTAGAGCTTGAACAGGTACAAAGGCGGGCAACAAAAATAATAAAAGGACTGGGTGGACTACAGTACCCAGAAAGATTAGCAAGATTGGGGTTATTTAGTTTAGAGAAAAGACGGCTTACGGGGGGACATAATAATATATGATATAAATACATCAAAGGTCACAATATAGAGATCTCTCCAAGATTTATTTATACCCAGGGCTGTATCTAGAACAAGGGGCATCCTCTACGTCTTGAGGAACGAAAGTTTCTACATAAACATAGAAAGGGATTCTTTACTGTAAAAGCAGTGAGACTGTGGAACTCTCTGCCAGAGGGACTTGTCATGGTGAATTCAATAACTGAGTTCAAAAATGGTTTAGATGCATTTCTGGATCGTAATAATATAACAAGTTATAGTGTCTAGGATTCAGGAGAGGGGGTCATTGATCCAGGGATTTTTTCTGATTGCGAGATTGGAGTCGGGAAGGAATTTTCCCTTAAAATGAGGACAATTGGCTTCTACCTCATTGGGGGTTTTTGCCTTCCTCTGGATCAACAACTTAGCATAGCAGGCTGAACTGGATGGACGTCTCGTCTTTTTTCGGCCTTACAAACTATGAAACTATGAAACCCCTGATGAAGCCATGCTAGCTGGTGAAACATGTTGGGGAGGTCAGGCATGACGTTTTAAATTGTGATTTCTCACCTTTGTCTACAAGTGTCACCCGCTGCAGAGGGTGTCACAAGGGGCTTATTTGTTTAGTGTCCATTAGATTAGGGACGATTGCCCACGTAGGAGGCTTGGGATCCCTTACTGGAATTAGTAAATTGCCTTATGGCTTTCCTGTTAATGGGTGGTGCTCCACTAGAGTTGATAATAGAAAAGGAGCTATTCCTTCCTTTAGAAGCAGAAAGGGTTAAATGGTGAGGTTAGAAATCAGGTTTTTAAATAGTGTGTATAGAGGTTAAGAGTTATACATTATAAAAGTTACGTTTTAGTGTTTTATAGATAGAGAACTAATAGAGTTTAAGTTTGCCTATGGCAAAATAGTAAATGTAGTGATCAAAAGTCACTCTCTGTTCTCTTGCGAGATTCCCATTTTTTTTGGAGACTATTTGGCTCTAGAGTTAAACCCAATCCATACACAGAGTGAGCTGCCTGATAGTTACAGCGGACAGCCTCTATTAGTGACTAGGATATGCGAGAACTCCAATTTCAGATGTTTCACTACTCAGATTCCATATTTACACTGACCATGGTATCTAAGCCTTTATACAAGATGGGACACACCCCTTCCATCACCCAACCAAGCCACCAGAACTTTTTTTTTTATTGTTTTGGTTATTTTGCTTCCATGAAAAAAATTGGAATTACAAGGTGATCACAGTTATATTATTCTGTAAAATAATATTAGATTATTTTTCTTCTCGGAGTCATAAGAAAACAAATGTGAAAGCATTCAACAGCTACAACAATAATTCAATATATACTGGGTAAATGCTAGTGCTTCTTGGCCAATTAGCCGAGTTTGGAAGAAGAGTTTACATGCAGGGTGCACTTTTCAGTGGTACCTGAAAGGCAGTTTGGGATTTACTCAGTAGGTGTATTTTCCATTTAATAAAGTGTTAATAGGTTTCCCTCAGTGCGTTCAATGGTCTATTAGTATACAGTAGGAAGATTTACCAACATTGGGGTACATAAAAATATCCCAGAGTAAAAATGTACAGTAGTGTGATCTGTGTTCACCAACAGCATGCAAGCCTCTATTTTTAAATGCTTAGTGCTGTGCTCCATTGGCTAAATTGGTCCCGACAATGTTTATTGCAATTCTGCTGAAGAGAAATGGTGGAAACTCCAGATGTGTTGCACCATTTCTTTACTTACAGGATAATACATGCTTTATGCCACATTCATTTTGTATTTTAAACACTTAAGTCATACATCCAACATAGCCTCACAGAAAGCAACACCTTACGCCAAAAAATGTGCCAACATTTTGGTGCAATTACTGGCATAAACTAAGCCTAGTTGCAGATGATGTAAAGTTAGACAAAAGTGCCTAACCATGCACTTAATTTGTCAACATCGATTGTAAATCTGGTACATTTCTAAACGGTCAAGTCTAAGTTTACACGGTCTAGGTGTGTGTTTTGTTTTTTGCTTTTGTTTTTCCAGAAAACATGTACACAATGCAATTAACTGGTTGTTATCTTGTGCTACATAAGCAGTTTATTATTACATTTTATCCGCCTACCTGGGATCCTGATGAATGACCACCCATGACATGGCCAAATTGCCAAAAGACCACATGGATTCTCAGGGAAAAACTGTGAATCTCTATTAAGCCAGGCAGAATGACGTTGGGGTGCCCCAAACACAAGAAATTTAGAGATCTCTAGGTTTGCCCCATTTTTCAACATTTCTCGTTTATATTCCGCACTTCGATCATTGCAGTAAGTGTCTATTGCCGCCGAAGTTACCTGAATAGGACAAGTGGTATAATAACATTATCAAAATCCATAAACTTTCACATTTATAACTTAATCCTTGGATATTTCTAGACAAAAACATTTTATCAACACAATTTGCCTTATTTTGGGTACTCTGGAATTGTAAAAGCTACATTAAACTCTAAAAAGAGGTAATTTAAATTGTTAAACAAAAACATGCATCTTAGCCAGTAGAGGGGGCGTTGACATCTAATTGTGTATATAGTAGAGGATACTGTAGCCCGCACTGACCAGCCCCAGGGGTGCACTTAGAGAAGATTTCCAGTTACCTGAAAACCCACTCATCTGCAGGTAGGGCCACTGGCAACGAGTTCTCTGGATGCTATTTTCAACTGTGCCTCCATCTTCTTGATGCAGAGACAGTTGAGAAGTGAGAAGGGGCAATAAGTGAGCAAAGTCGCTGCAGCCATTATTCTGTATTTTGCTGCAATTTTGCGCAAATTACAACAAAACTGCAGGCAGCCAAGGGTACTGTAGTTGTAATTAGTCCTTCCAAGACCTTTGACATATTATGTCACCAAAGGTCCAATATGTCTAATTACACTAGGCGGCACAACACCATGGAGAAGAAGGAACCCTGTAAATTATAACAGAGGGAGCAATATCGTATCAGGCCAGGAGCATGGTGATCAGTGAGGGGCCACAGCAGCAGTGGTTATATAAAAGAGAAGCAGCAGTCTATATGAGTCTATATGTGAAAGAAGAGGGGACCAGAGCAGCAGTTTATAGGTGAGAGAACAAGACTAGAGAAGCAGTCTTTAGAAGAAGGGCTATAAGCAAGCTATAGTAGGTTGCAAAAGCATTCATATCCTTGAACTGTTTCCCATTTTCAAACATTACATTAAATATATTTTATGTGATAGAGCAACAGAGAGTAGCAAGTATTTATGTCTCTACCAACATTTAGAGGCTGGAATCTTTGCCCAATCTTCATTTCAGTATAACTTGAGCTCAATCAGATTGGTTGCCAAACATTAGTGAACAGCAATTTTCAAGACATACCACAGATTCTAAATAGGATTTAGGTCTGGACTTTGACGGGGCCATGTAAAAACATGAATATGCTTTATTTATAACCATTCCATTGTAGCTTAAGCTGCATGTTTAGGGTAGTTGTCCTGCAGTAAGGTGAACCTACACCCCAGTCTCAAGTCTTTTGCAGGTTTTCCTCCAGGATCACTGTGTATCTAGCTCCATTCATCTTTCCATCACCTTTGACTACATTCCCAGTTTCTGCTGAAGCAAAACATCCAAACAACACAATGCTGTCACCACCATGTGGTGGGGATGGTGAGCTCTGGGTGACGTTACAGTGTTGGCTTTCAGTAGCCACTTTAAGATATGATACTAGAGCTGGAATTACTGTGGCTGCTGGCACCAGACTTGCTGTCAGATAAAACCTTGTTAAAATATTTAAATTTTACTTATTCCAATTACAGAGCCTTGAAAGATTCGGGAGTAAGAAATTTGCGCACCTGCTTCCTTCCTTTAATGTGGCAGCCATTTTTCTGGCTCCCTCTTGTTTACCGATTACTTCAAGTTACTACTGCTAAAGGTGGTTCTTTAAGCTATTAATTCATGGGATATACTTAGTTTGTCACACGGCTTTACCAGTTTGGCTCCAATTTTATTAACCCCTTAATGACCGCCCACTGTCTTTTGACGTCGGCTGGTGCAGGTCGTTCGTCTTTTGGCGTTTACTGTACATCTGAGTTTGCTGCACCCGGAGCCTCAGCTGATACCAGCACAGCTGTGGCGCTGGGTGCCGCAAACTTCGATGTCTGCAGCGACGCCAAAAGACATTACCTGTAGACGAACGACATCCACTAGCCAACGTCAAAAGACAGTGGGCGGTCATTAAGGGGTTAAATAAATAATTGGAATAATTAGAACAGTGGAATCTGTTGTGTATTGATGTTTATCACATTTAAAAACCTTATTAGGACCAATTTTTTTTTATTATGTCCTGAGATAAAAATCATAGAATTATTTTTCTTATGGCTATACTGATAAAATTATTAAAAAAAACAAGTAAATAAAATGCACTTACCAATGGAGAGGAAAAAAAGAGAAATGATGGTAACTCGGTAATCTGGCAATGCAGTTCTTGACCAGCATTTTGTTGAATTATCATATGGTCTGTAAACCCATAGACAGGCTCACAATGGCAGGTGAAAACCATGTTCTAAAGACACAACATTAATATATGTAATGATGGCAACAATGTATTGACTGTTTATATATTCTATAATTATTATTCATCATATACAAACAAGTGTAAAAAAGAACCCTTCACATTATTAGTACAAAAAGCTGTATGGGACTAAAGATGGCAATAGATTCACTATCTGTATTAAAGGAGTGTTCCCACCATAGACCTTGATGGCATATTGCCATCAAAAGTCTGATAGATGAGGGTCCCACCTGTGGGACCCCCACCTATCTCGGGAAAGGGCTCCTGAAAATTTTGGCTCACAATGGAGAGCAACTCAACCTGTGCATAAAACTCTCCATTTTGTTCTATGGGAGTTCCAAGTACAACCAAACACAACTCCTATAGAACACCAATCCCATTCCTGAGAGGTGGGACCTGCACCTACCAGACTTTGATGACATAGCCTAAGCAATACCCTTTAATAAAAAAAAATAACCAACAACAAAGTTACATTTAAAATAAATAAGGCAATCTACAACGAATACAGTCATACAGACTCTCTTTCAGGTGTGACATAAAATGTAAAGTTTATTTGACACTGTTCTACAAGTATGTTCCCATGAAGGGGAAAGGCTATATATTTATTGCTGTGGACTTGCAAGTAGAAAATCCACAGCATATTACAGTACCATCATAGTGATTTAGATTTGAACAGATTCATATTGCCAAAATGTTTAGAAATTAATTGCAGACTTTCCTTATCAACTTCATAGGCAGTGTCAGAATACATAAATAAAAAATATTTTTTGTTGTAGATTTTGTTACAGAAACTGTGTGAATCCACATCAAAATCTGCAACTGCAGATTTTAAAAACAATGACTTATTTTTCCCAATTTACACCAAAATCTACCCAATTTGCAGTGTGTTTACAACCCCAATTCAAAAAAGAGACAATGTGACAATGTGTAAAAGAAAATAAGAATGCAATGATTTGGAAATCTCTTATAGCCATATTTTATTCACATATCAGAAGTTGAAAGTTAGATATTTTTCCATTTCATCTGAAAAAAATTAACGCATTTAGAAACTGATGACAGCAATACACCTTAAACTTGGTACAGGGCCATGTCTTTACAAGAGTCTGTAAACATCTAGTAACTAAAGAGACCAATTTCTGGAGAGGAATATTGTCCCATTGTTGTCAAATGTAGGATTTTAGCTGCTCAACAGATCTGGGTCTTTGCCATATTTTTTATTTGTGCCAAATGTTTTCGGTCGGTGAAAGGTCTGGAGTGCAGGCTTGCTGGTTCAGCACCTGAAGTCATCTTCTGTAAAGCCATGCTGTGATGCAGAATGTTGTTTAGCATTGTTTTGCAGAGATATGTAAGGCCTTCCCTGAAAGAGACATTGTCTGGATGAGAGCATATGTTGTTGTTAAACATCTATATACTGCTCAACATTGAAAGTACCTTTCAAAATATGTAAGCTACCTATACCACAGGTACTAATGCAGGACTGGCTGTCCTTGTTTTCCCATAAGGAAATTAAAAGTTTCCTTCGTCTGACTACAAAACCAGTTTCCATTTTACCTCAGTCTATATAAGTGACCTTTGGCCCAGAGAAAATAGCGGTGTTTCTGGATTGTGTTGATATATGGCTTCTTCTTTGCATGATAGACCTTTAGCTTGCATTTGTGGAGTATATGTCAGTCTTCACAAACTACTATATCAGGTACATGCTGTGATTTACATGAGTGAATCATGTCTGTTTTCTTCTCCCAAACATGAGCACTGTTGCTTAGCTATGTGTTGTGCGCATGTTTATTTTTTTTTCCTGACATAGATACATGCAGTGGGCTGCAAAAGTATCCAAACCCCATGAACTTCTCCTTATTTTTAAACGTTACAACCACAAACATGAGATGTAACAGATTAGCTGCAATGACAGCTGCAAAAGGTGGTTCTACAAAGTATTGACTCAGGAGGACCGAATAAACTGGCACCCCACACTTTTCAGTTTTTTTAATTTGTAAAAATGTAGAGAAGCATGTATCATTTTCTTTACACTTCACAAATACTTCCTACTTCGTGTTGCTTTATCACATAAAAATCAATAAAATATATTTAGGTTTGTGGCTGTAATATTTGAAAATAAGGAACAGTTGAAGGGGTATGAGTACTTGTGCAACCCACTGAAGTTAGTCCGGTGGAAAAAAGACATATGTCCAAGTTCAACCAAGGATGAGAAAAGATGTGGATGAATAGTCAACAACTGTTGCTTGACTATGTGATTGTGCTCATGCTTGGGGTTCCTTTTTTACTGATGTGTGCACTGTTGCTGGACTGCCATAAGTGGGGCAATCTCTCACTATTCGGTGATGCAGGATGTACGTGCCATTACTTTTGTATGTGGTGGTGTGGACAGAGCAGAAATAGTCTGAATTTTTTGAGAATTTTTATATTATATTTTATTTATTACAATAGGGATGGAATAACTGGTTTTAAAATCGCACTGGGCCATTTGGTCATATGATTGGGCATGTGTTCCGGCGGGATTGTATATAAGGAAGTGTGTGCGCCATCATCTTAACCCACTGACAAAGCTTTAATGTGAAAAGCGTGTTGTAGTACCAGATGGTGAAGGTTTAAAAAGCGGGGCTATAAGTAGGTGATCTACATTCAATTTTGTTCTTAGTCAGTTATCACCTAACTTGGAAATATTGTATCTATTATACTATGTTACATAGTTACAAAGTTAGCACGGTTGAAAGAAGACATGTGTCCATCAAGTTAAACCAAGGGTGGGGAAAATGTGGGTGAGGGAGAGAGACAAGGACATTAAGCCCAGCCTCACCACTGGTTAATGCCCTGGAACCCACAAGGCAAGAACCAATCTGCTCCAGTGGAGATCATATCTATGACCCCAGAGTCGCCACCAGCCAGGATCCAGAATTTTACATTGCTACGGACGCATTAATATTCTTTAGTTCCAGGTAGGTATCTAAGCCTTTCTTGAAACTCTCTACAGTTCCTGCTATGACCAGCACCTCAGGCAGGATATTCCACAGATTCACGTTCTTACAGTGAAGAAAATCTCTTCTCCTTGGAGATTGAATCCTTTTTTTTCTCTAGTCGAAGGGAATGTCCCCTTGTTTTTTGAGGGGCTTTCACTTGAAATATTTTCCCCGTACTTTTTTGTTAGGGACCATTTATATATTTATTTTAAATTAATATGTCCCCTGAAGCCGTCTTTTCTCAAGACTAAATAAGTTCAATTCTACTAACCCCTCTCAAAAACTAAATGCTCCATTCCCTTATAAGTTTGGTTGCTCATCTTTGTACTCTCTCTTAGCTCCATTACATTTTCTTCTATAAAAACTGGAGCCCAGAACTGAACAGCATATTCTAAGTGAGGAGGCACCCAATGCTTTGTACAGCGTTAGAATTACATCCTTGTCTTTCCGAGTCCATGCCTCTTTTAATACACGCCATTATCTTACTTGCCCTAGAGGCAGCTGATTAACATTGCATGCTGTTCTGTAGTTATGATCTACAAGAATGCCCAGATCTTTCTCAACAAGCGATTCTCCAAAATTTTTCTCCCCTGGACATATGATGCCTGTAGATTATTTCTACCCCCGATGCAGAACCTTACATTTTATCCACATTGAACCTCATTTGCCAAGTGGATGCCCAAACACTCAGTGTGTCCAGGTCTGCTTGCAATTTATGAGCATCTTTCATAGATTGCACTTACCCTGCATAGCTTGGTGTCATCTGCAAAAATCGAAAAACCCGTGCTATTTATCCCTTCCCTTTTTTTAATA